>JAQJVL010001407.1:0-195211 GCA_035578905.1 Stictocephala bisonia | reverse complement strand
GACTTTCTTAACTATCAACCATAACCATATCATTTTTAAGGTTTATTAAATTACTATGGGTTAACTGAAGAAGAAGACACAAACTTAAAAAAAGAAACAATCAAAAACTATTGTCAAATGTAGGTTAAGGTAGTAAGTAATCCCTGAAGATGACGGGAGTGTTATACCTGTCGAAACGTTATCTTAAAACACTTGAAGCGTTGAAATCTCCAACAATTTTACCAATCATGAACAATCCAATGCCAACAAATAACGTTCAATATATTTGACTTACAAATTTTAGATATTATCCCGCTCGGAATAAACCTCAAATTCTTAGGAACCACTGTTGACTGGATGCATAGTTTAACACTTTTTAATACAATTTTGGAAGGAGAATAATTACAGGTAAGTTGCTTATATTGTAAGCTACCGACTGTACTGGTGTGAGAGATACATTGAGTTGTTAACGTGAGATAGAAAACTACTCGTTCCCTACTGTGTAAATCCATTTGAAAACTATCATTGAAACTTGGTATATGGTAGGTCACGTGCTGACGTGTAGTAGCAAGCCCCACCCATTACGTCAGCAGGAGCAGAAACCCTTAGTTTGTTTGATCTGCACTAAGGAATCAAACCTAGAACGATTAAATGAAATGACTATTTAGTATCTAATTAACAATTGATGATGATGAAGTGGTAGAGCGTTTCCCCTCAGATGCTCAAACCTCTACGTGCACTAAATTTATCACACAGTAATAATTGGTTTTGTTGGAAAAATATTTTCTTGTAAAACTAAGTATTTAATACAGTTTACAAGATGTTTTTTTTTTCCAACTGTGCCACCTTTGGAATCTTGTAAACTAGGAAAACTGAAAAAAACTTTAAATAGGGAACATTCTCTTGTTTTTAGATAGCAAAAAAATATGTAGTTAAAATTTTCTAAAATGACTGCCATTTTCCAATATGGCGGTCAACTTTTAAATTTCTTATGGAAATCCCTAATTTTTATGATGGTTTTAGGTTTTACTAGTGGTTTGAAGAATTATTATCTTTGTATTTTTTTATATACTTAACTATTTCACCGATAGGAGCACTATTCAACTAAGAACTTCTTAAACTTTCAGCGCTCCTAGTGGAAAAACGTTTAAGTATATTAAAATTATACCAATAATAAAAAAGTGTTAGAATGACTAGTCAAAAATAAATCCATCATAAAAAATAGGGGTTACTATAAGTAATTTCAAAGTTGCCTGCTGATTGGAAAATGGTGACCGAATTTTCAAATTTGAACTACGTGATTGTAATATTTTGTATAAAATATGTATTGAAGAGCTTTTCAACGATCAATTGAATAAAAATAATGCATTATAAGATAATTGTTTGTACAATGCATGGTTTGTAAATGACGGAACAAGCCTCTTTAATAAAGTGTTGAAATAAGGATTTCTGAAACGTTCAGTGCTCCTAGCGGCGAAACGGTTATGTATATAAAAAATGCCAAGAATAAAAATACTTAAAATCACAAGTAAAACCTTAAACCATCATAAAAATTAGGGGTTTCCATAAGAAATTTCAAAGTTCACTGCCGTATTGGAGAATGACTATTTTGGACAACTACATATTTTTAAACAACTCCAAAACAAGGGAATGTTCCCCATTTTAAATTTATTGTCAGTTTTATAGTTTATAAGATCCCAATGGTAGCTCAGTTAAAAATAAACACCCTGCATATTATGGATTCTTGAAGGATTTATTTGTAGAATAATCTTATATTTTAATAGACGAATTGTACTGATGGTAAAGGCTTAGGTCTATATTGAGATAGCATATAGCCCACTTAACTATGTACCCACTCATCGTGTTAGTCCCGTAGGGGAGGACTTACGCCCACAACCCTTGACGTACTCAACATTATTTGTCCATATATACGTAACTTCCATAAGTGTTTTGGAACATTATTGAAACTTATTGCTATAGCATTTTTTAATAAGATAATTGACCAATTAAATGTTTAAAATTTAGAAAAAATTTATATATTTCTTTTGCTATTTGTACTTTCCTTTTACATGAACATATTTTGGTGCATTATACAATTTGGAATACTTTTTAAAAACATAATTTTGTGTTTACCTTTTTTATCTATTCTTAAGACGCCGATCGTCCAGATATGGGCAAATATGGATTTCGAATAAGTGTTATGGGTAGATGAGTGAATTTATTCATCTTTACAAACTAAGGCCGACTGTTCCTTAGAAAGTGTATTTAATTAGTAGCCCTATTACATACGAACATCCGATGGTTATCAGCTGATCCCTTTCAAAGTTTGTTACGACTTTGACTTGGATCAAACTGAGAACCTTTAGCTTATATGAAGCTGGGCTTTAGCCAACTACCAACCGAGCAATTATTTGGACAGGCGTAAAATAAGTCAGTCTTCTAATATAAATGAATATGCTCGGATTTATTGAGTAACAATGACTACATTCACTAATATACACTCATCACACTCATTCGAAATTTATATTCGCCCAGATCTTGACGATCTGTATAAGAATATATTAGTAATAAAAAAAATATATTTTACTCTCAAATTACATTGTTACATTTATTGTTTTAAGCGGATTTACTAATTATTATTTGTTAGAAGCATAAAACATTTGTATATTCAGTAAATATGTATTTTAATAAACGTTAGTATGTTTGATTCATTATTTAACTGATGGATTAATATTATTATTTAAAATAAATTAAAACATTTACAATAGTGACTTTTCGACTCATAAATGAAATCAATATTGATAAAGTAGTTGTGTGTGTTTTTTATGCCGTTAAATTTAGTAGATTTGTATAAATCATTGTGTTGAATGATTGTTAGAGTACATTAGGGTACGGTAAGAGGGTAAATAGTGCTCGTTCGAATACTTACATTCGTTACATAAAACGGTTGTAGTAAAAATTACACTAATAAGTTCCAATTACGAAAGTGCAGAAAAATCTCATATTCCGGGCCATCCTCACTAACGAGTGTAAAGTCTTAAAAACACTTCCACCCCCATAAAGGAAGGGGAAGATGTTATCTCATCTTAAGTCCCCTCTCCATCATATTCTGATAAAATTCTAGGGGTCTGTTTCAGAAGAGGACCCTCACGCTTGAAAAATTTACTATAACCTAACCTAACCTAACCTAACCTAACCTAACCTAACCTAACCTAACCTAACCTAACCTAACCTAACCTAACCTAACCTAACCTAACCTAACCTAACCTAACCAAGCGTGGGGGTCCTCTTCTGAAACAGACCCAAATTCTAGTTTCACTTGTTGCATGCTCATTTGTATGTATAAAACTTTTAATACAAAAATGAAAGGACCCAACCCTATTTTGTGTAGAGTTTTAATAAAAATTCATTATAAATCTTCTAATTACAAGTATCAACAGGATTGACCAGAACTTACCTTGGCTGAGATTTATTAGGATTTTATCACGATGAATAATAATAAAAAAGAGCCGACGAGTTACAAATGCTTTTTAAAAAGTAGACTTGTCAAATTACCAGTAGGTAAGTTATATGGATTAAATATAATTGTGCTCCATGGAATGTAAAACGGTCATTGAACGAAAATAAAGTATACCTATAAAATCTTAAACTCTTGGCTTGTTTGAAAATCTGTTCTTAAAAAAGAAATGTACGTAGGTTAAAATTAGTTAAGAGTACGACTATATGGTCTAATCTCAATATATGTTGAAACCTGCGTACTCGTAACTCACACCCTTTCTAACACTCACCCACTTACATCATACGTCTGAACTCGACAAAAATGCTCTTCCCTACGTCTCTCGTAATCGTCATTAAGACTCACCCACCTTTCCCGAAACGCAACATTAAAGTCCCTTCCAGCATTTCTCCACCGCCATCAACGAAGGCTCACCCTCGTACCTACACATGTGAGAAAAACACCCTCCCCCACTTCCTAAGGCCACTCGTAATCTTCACCTTAAGCCTACACACTTTCCCTCAGACGATATTCACGTCTCTACGACCATCTTCAATACACAACACTTCAGATCAGCCACTTACTTCAGCACTTAACACTTATGCTCATTTCAAGTTCGCCACACCCTCCCATCTCTCAAAAGTTTCCATAATATTCGCTCTTAAAACCCTCCTTCTCTTCCTCACACACGAAACTAAAGGCGGTCCTTTAGTTATTAACTACTACCCTAAATTACTACTCTACTACTTTCCCACTCACACAAGACTTTTCAGGACTCCCTTCCCCATATCAGACCTTTACGTCTTTCCAAACACGAAACTCAAGTCGGTCCTATCGTTATTAACTACTACCCTACTACTTTCCCACTCACACAAGACTTTTCAGGACTCCCTTCCCCATATCAGACCTTTACGTCTTTCCAAACACGAAACTCAAGTCGGTCCTATCGTTACTAACTACTACCCCACGTTACTGCCCTACTACTGTCCCACTCACACAAGACTTTCCAAGACTCCCTTCCTCGTATCAGACCTTTACATCCCTCCAAACACGAAACTTAAGTCGGTCCTATCGTCACTAATTACTACCCCACGTTACTGCCCTACTACTGTCCCACTCACACAAGATTTTCCAAGGCTCCCTTCCTCGTATCAGACCTTTACGTCTCTCCAAACACGAAACTTAAGTCGGTCCTATCGTTACTAACTACTACCCTACTACTTTTCCACTCACACAAGACTGTCCAAGCTGGCTTCCTCGTATCAAACCTTTACGTCCCTCCAAACAAATGTCGTACTTGATCTAACGACTCTTCTACTCTCCCTATACATTACTCTTATGTCCATGACAACGTTCTTCGAACACGAAAGAGACTTATGTCCTCTTAATCACTATTCATACATTCAAACCCTCTCCCATAATACTCTTATATTATGGTAAGAAAAATAATAATAGAATACCTTTGGTGGCTCCTGCTTCTATTTATCGCTGTACTTCTTATGATATATTTAAAAAAAAAACTTTATTCTCATTAACATAATAATTATATTCACTCTTCTTAAAAAATTTAATTTATTTTCATGTTAAAATAAGTATTTATACTTAAAAAGAGCTAAGCAACAAGTGAGACTAGAATTTTCTCAAAAGATGATGAAGAGGGGACTTAAGAGATAGCATCTTCCTCTTCCTTCCCGGGAATTACATGGCTCGTGGTATTACATGGCTCGTGGTATTCAAGAGGCTTTGCACTCATTAGCAACTATTGCTGTGAATACAACTGCATTTCGTTTGCATGCATTTTTAGAATTTATTTTAACTGTTCAAAACTTCAAAGCATAATATATTTTAATATATATATATATATATAGCCCCCTAACACTGTTGCGTCAGTGTTAAAGAAATTTCCTAACATTTTGGCGTCAGTTTACATTGTGGCGTCAAGTATACGACGCCATAATGTAATCCCATTATAGTTTGGAAGTACGTGAAATTAAAAATACTCAAAAATAGTCATTTTGTAGAGTTAAAAATGTAGATTAAAGTGGTATGAGTTTAATTGTACTTAGTCAACGTAATATTTTTTAATTTAAAATTTAAATTTTGCCGTGTGACGCCGCAATGTGGGTCGATTAAATAGTCGTATATAATTTGAAGTTCAAGCAGCTGCCGCGGGGAGCGTTGGTGTCAACCGGTGTATATTATTATACGCGTATTTACCACTATGGCGTCACTGTTCTCTGCTATCATTCTAGCGTCACCAAGTTTGACAACGTCGCACTTGGCGGGTAATCGTGTATACTACAATACGGCATCAGTGAATCAGAACCTTGTACAGCAGGTCGGTCGGTAGGTGGGCGTGTGTTGTGAACCAGGCCGTAGATAATTACTTAGCTAGTGGCAAATGGATTATATTACTTCAGTTCTTATTGATGTTTACTCCAATTACAATTTAGTTTTAATAAGCTATTATTTAGGTTAAATTAGGGCCAAATTTTACATTCTTACCCAAACTGACAAATTTAAAAAAAGTTCTAGAGATGTACTGAACATGTACTGAAAAAGTAAAATAATTTTTATGTGTTCTTCGATATATGATTCAGATTACGGGTGTATTGTTTCTTTACTGTTATATTGACTTACTATAAGCTAGACTTATTTGAATTCGATTTAGGTTTATGGGCATACATCTCTGTTTAAATTTGGACTAACTATCTATATTTATTATTACACTTCGATTTTTAATTATGGACCTACATCTTTCGACTTTGCATTCCAATACTGTACATTAGTAATGTAGCTCTCCCGTCTGGACACACGTGCAGTAAAAATAAGCCTTCCGTACACCCGTATGCGTACCGTAATAGTGGGTTTCGCTCCTACACCCATATACACTTAGTGATAATGGCCATCCCTCCTACACCTTCACGTAAATACACGTATGGTTTCTACCCTTCTGATACCCTTCTAACCCTCTCATACAGTATTGACCTACCCACAGTCCCATGCATGTATAGTAGTATTGAATCATCCACCCACACATATACGTACAGTGATATTCACCTTCCAAACCTCAAATACAAGTACAGTGGATATGACCAACCCATCTAGCCATACAAGTATATTGAACCAACCATCCACACATATACTATAGTGATACTGAACCATCCACCCACTGATACAAGCTTAGTGGTATTGCCCCACCCAGCATACCATGCACGTACAGCGGTATTGAACCACTAACCCATACAGTACCATTAACCCTCCCACCCTCCTATACTCGTTCTGTTGTACTCACCCACCCACACTAACACGTACAGTGCTACTGACCCACCCACAAGTACTGTACGTGTGTGGAAGAGTGGGTGGGTCAGTACATCTCTACGTATAAGGGAGGGTAGGTAGATCATTACTACTGTATTTTTTTAGGTGGGTGGATAGGTCTGTCACTGAGATGTCACTGTACGTTACTTGGACTTACTACTTGAATGTGCCACTAAATTACCCATTCGTCCATACACGAACAGTGGTGATGAACCTTCCACCCACCAACACATACTGTATAAAAGGATTACGGAGTACAACCATCATGTTGAGTTATCAATCCCTGTCCTTTTTCTTTTTTATTGACTTTATGTCTTGGTCTGCACTTCATTTGTTTATTGAATACTGCTTACATGTTTGTTACATTTAGTATAGTTCTCTCTTGTTACTGACTCTTATCCACAGCTCATATACTGTATTATAAGGTTCATTGATCGTTAATTTAAGTTACATTCTTAGCCTTTGACATTCATAAAATGAAAATGAAATGAAATAAAATGAAGTGAAGTGAAGTAAAATGAAGTGAAGTGAAAATGCCTATATTTTGGGGTGAATTTAAGACTAATAGTCCTTTCTACCACTTAACCACTATACGTCATTAATGTTTAGTTTTTATTATTGACCGTAGTTATTTAATCAGTTTGAGTTTTTATAGCATATTAAACTAACTGGGTTTGGTGTATTTTATCAATTATGCTTCTTAAATACTGAATTGTATACTATATTTTAAATTATATGTCCTATGAATTTTCCAATTGATGACAGAATCTTCATAAAAAATCATACTAATCGTGATGGGCACATATCACATCTTGGTAGTCTAAGGTGGCCAATAACACGCCCTTGAGTGATACACACACACACACACACGTTGGGAGGCAAATTGCCATACATTAGGATCCCATTAGTTGTAATGAAATTACAGTAATAGTATAAACGAGCTTTAAAGAATATTCATTCATGTGAATCTATCAGTTTTTCACACTATACAAAACTTTTTATTGTAGAGTGCGTTAATTCCTTTTTTTTTTGGCACGCTATGGGGAAGTAAAGTGTGCATGTATTATCAATCTTGTGGCTAAATATCACGAATCCACGGCGTCAGACGCTTGCTTCCGCTGGTCTTATCAACAGCACGTCCAATCTTATCAACACATGTCTCCTGCCTACTGTCAACATCGCCAGCAGTTCATACTACCTTAAATCATCACCACCTAGTCTGCTTTAGTGATTATTAGATTTACCATGACTTGTACAGTTTGATTGACCAACCAAGGTCTTTTTAATAATAATTAGCTAATAAAGTCAAATATTATAGAGTTGTATGTTATGCCAATGCCTATAGTTTTATAAATAACGGGTTGGGATTAGAATTGTGGAATAGAACTAATGGAAGCATACATATATATTACTACTACCAAGCCATAAATTTATTTTTAAATAAATCGATATCTTAAGAAGCTTTCAGTAAAATGAAAATAAATATATAAAAAAATTAAACTTAGACTAGCTTTTTATTAATAACTATATCTAGTTCTGTGCACTAACAATAGTCTTGTGAGATCTAAAGAGCCGGCTGGCATAGATTTTTTTGTAAAATTAACGTAATTTATTAAAGCTCAAAGCACTAGCTTTATAAATGTAGTGTTGTTATATATTGGCTTAAAAGCAAAAATTATAAACGAATGGTAATTGTTCTGTATTATTAAAATCACATTTTAATTACGCGGGAAAATATAGTTTTGAATATGGACTTTCTGTATACGAAATTGCCAAGCCAACGCTACTGTATACACAACCCTATAGTAGACCAAAGATAAGAATTTGATTTCTCCGGTCTACAAAAATATAAAAGAAATTGACCAGTATACAGAAAGAATCCGTGACACAGGAGCGCCTTTACCTGGCTGAGAGGTTGTCATAAATAATTTTCGCTAGGGGTGCGACTCAGGAGTGCCTCCGAAAAGGGGTGGAGAGGCGCTCCTGTGTCGCACCTAAAACTACCTGTCCTGGGTACTCTACCTGCTATCGAGCTCAGCTCGCGGGGCCTCCTAAATACCTACCAATATAATATCACAACGGCTACTAGCATAGTGACTTTGTTAAGTGCACTGCATATTTTGTTGGAGTAAGTGTAACATTGATTCTATAAGGGGTTATATAAAAGACCAATCAAAATTATTAATGTACCGTGATAAGTACCTATTCTTAATAATGTTTCATTTTATTTAATTATTAAGGGTTAAATTATTGGGGACTTGTTTTAAAACAAGTTTGTAATGTACAGATAAAAACACCCAATTTTGTACCACATAAATTTAGTTTTATGTAAAGGAACAGTAGAATCTTCCCTTTGCTCATGACTTGCCCATTTGACCCATGAGTATTCATTATGAAATATTAACCATAGTTTATACAAATTCGTAAAAGCCAAAACAGTAGTTTTTTTTAAATTATATTAATTTTATTACTCGCCAAGTTGTTTCAAAGAAATTGAAGAGTTACAAAAAAAGGACCAATAACTACAAATAGGCTGTAAATAACAAATATGTATTCTAAATTTTAACACTTAATCATTTGTATAACATTCTAAAATAATACATATACATTTAAATGTAAACTAAATAATTTGGGTTACACTTAATAATACTTAAAACTTAGATATACAAAAAAATACTTAAACTCAAACAAAAAATACTACTTACACTCAATCTGTAGGCTACAATATTCTAAAACAAAAAAATATGGAAATTCAAACGACGAGTTATCTCACTTATTGGTGCAAGGCTTAAATTACAATCATTTTTGTGAAGAAAAATCCCATATTGATTATCAAATAATGGTGTTCAGAAATATAAATTAACAATAAAAACATAAGCTATAGTATTTTCGTTGAATAAAGAAGTAAATAATAAAAGTAAAGAACTGAAATTCTTAGGAGTAAAAATTGACTTTATATTACCTGGAACGCCCATACTGATTATGTTTAAACAATATTCAAATAACAATTCTTGCTCAATGTAGAGTTTAAAATCATGTAAAAACAGATATTTCATTATTATTATACCCATTCATTCATACATAGCCACTTATCTTACTGCACTCTACTTTGGTGGGTAACAGTCGTGGTACTTTTAAAATCTGTAAATTACAAAGAAATACCTTAAGAATAATAATAAAAAAAAAAACATTCCCCAAAAAGCAAGCTGCAAACCATTCTTTAGAGTACCCTTATATTACGTGATTACTTATTTTATATATATCAAATAAAATATTCTAAATTTTATAATTTGAAATATTATGCATACTACTCTATAAAAAACACAGACAATATAAGAAAAATTATTTTACAAATTATAAATTAATACATATTTTTTGAAAACAATTCAATCAAAAATATTTAATAAATTACCAATACATATAAGAATTCTGAAAGAAGATGCTTTCAAGAAAACATTTAAAAACTGCACGACCATAAATTGTTTATATCGAATTGAATATTTTAAATTTCAAGAACTATAAGAATAATATGAACTATTTTTCTTCTTTATTAAATTTTTTTCATTTATATTAAATTTACTATTTTATATATTGTATGTTTAATACGTTTTTTACTAGGTGAAGACAATAAATATTATTATTATACAGTCCTGGATCCTAAAACCTCTGTCTCATATATGATTATGAGTAAAATATATGTTACAGACCACGACACACACAACTAATTACTTTGCTTAACCAATTTTCAATTATTTAATGGCTATTGTTCAAATGACTACATTATTGACGGTTCAACCTGCTTAGCCTAGATTTAATAGAAAGGAATATGAAAAATAGTTACTTAGGAATACGTCAAACGCAATCCAATCCACGATTTTACGTCTTCTACAATACAACCTTTTCTATGACTTAGAAACGTGTCAATGAATCGGACTATAACAGGTTATTTTAATATAGATTATTTTTAAAATTTCAATAACTGAAGGCTTTTTTATTTCTAAAGTAATTTGAAGAGTAAAAAAATTAGCTAACAAACGCGGAAATCGAACCGGATCATGTGTAAATACTGTAACACGTATGCTTATTTTAATAAACATGTGTATCGCTTACAGTTAGATTGCTCTCAAGTGTAACCACAATGTCACCGTAGATTTCAAGACCCCTTAGTTTTTGAATCCTTGTCAAACTCTTGTCACACTGGATCCGTGAGGGTACGACAGTGGAGCGCCTCAAGGTCAGGCGCTCCACTGTTGCAGTTGTGCTATTATCTTTGCTGATAGTTTTATTAGTTTTTGCCAGGCGCACTGTCCACTGTCACTCGCCCATAAAGAAACAGAGGTCGTTAATACTAAAGTATTATTGAGTATTAACGACGTAAGAGTCACAAAGGAACTATTAGTGAACAATAAATGAAACCATATCTACGGAAAAGTATTCGACAATTATTCCACTATTAGCGTACATAAAATCTAATCACGCAAAATTTGTTTATGTTAGGTTACATTGCATCAATAAAACTGTTCTTAATATCATAAAGTCAAAAAATTTGGAGATTTTTTTTTAATTGCAAGAATTACAAACCAACACAAGCCATATTCATATACATAAAAATCGTTATAAAACATAAAATGTATAAATGTATTAACATCAATACCAAATACAATAAAATATAATTTTAAGCATCTATAGATAAAAAATACCCGTATGTAAACAGCATTATCTTCGTTCCTATTCAAATAATAAAATAATCTGTTACAACAAGTATTATAAAGAACATTTTTAGAACAATTTAGCAAGTAATACGCCATTTCCTCTTTCACTGACTACCCTCCTAACCGACTACTATAAGACAAAACAACTAAAATTGTTGATGATTCTACCTTATAAATATACGTCATCCATCAATTGTAATGTGTAAAAACATTATTAATTTTTTACGTCAAAATTATAATTTTACAAGTTTAAAGAACAATAATAAAAGGCAAGGTAAAACTGAGTAGAATATTAACGGAATAAGGGAACGTTAATATAACTTTCACCCCAATATGATTGAGGTGGACGCTGTTTTCCAACTGATATCAGATATATAACTAACAGTCAGATAAAAAGTAGTTAATATGTCTTCTTGAAAAGTAATACCAATTGTTTATAATTACTTTATATATAAAGGTCAACGTTCCTTCTTCATTTATATACGACTATGGTATCAATTATATACAAATTCTTATAAATAATTCTATAACGAGCCCTATCAACAAAATCAATATTAAATAGATAGATAAAATAAAATACACAAGTTATTTAGTAATTAACGACGTGAAAAGTCATAAAGGTACGATTAGTGAACAATAAGTCACGTCGCACATTGGATCCACTCAGTTCAGTTTGTCCAGTTCAGTCACCTTCCGCCAAAAATCTAAACCATTTATTCAAATGTAGACTTGCACACATGATCTGTTCTGTCCGTTCCGCTCCGTCCATATCAGCCATTTATCGCTTCGCGAGCAATTTTGACGGAAGGACGGAGTAAAATGGTCTAGGCGTAGACTGAAGTATTTTGAGTGAAACTGGTAGGTCTGACACATATTGTGCTGTAAATAAGATGAGTTTTTAATAATCTATGATCCATTGTTATGTAATAGTTCCATACACTTTCGTAACTCATACGTAAAAACCTTTGATTGCCATTTTCAGACTTGGAAAGTGCATATTATACTCTTCCTCACAATCCGTGTGGCAAACTACGCACCCAAATTCTTAATTTTATTTCTTTGATACTTGATCATGCCTCTTCCGCATCTAGTGCCAAAGCTATAACAGCACGTTTCTTCGTCACTACTGCTTGACTCATAGCAAATCCACAAATGGAAGCCGACACAAAGAATTTACACGTGAACAATAATATCATAATAATATTGTCTGTCGTCTACTGACCAGTTGGCGCATGAAAATAACGACTGACCTAAATGGACTGAACTAACGCAGTGTATGAGAAAACTGACTTTTTCTGTTAACTCGTTACTCTTAGAATGGTAAGGACTAGTATTCTCTATTTCGAAGTTCCACAATTTAGCAAATTGTTTTAATTCATGACTGCTAAAAGGAACATTGTCAGCTATTACTAACTTTGGGTATACCGAACCGACTAAACAACACATTCAGTTTGCCAATAATTGCACAACTTGTTTTGTTATTCAGTTTGAAAAACTCCAGCATCTTAAATAGTAATCCATAACAATCAAGTAGTTGTTTCCTTGGAGCTCAGCAGTATTCACTGTAACGATTCAAATGATCCAAATCAAATGGTCAGATGTAATCTTTAAGAAAGGGAAGGTCAGGAATTTCGTGTGACTTTAGGGATTCTTTAACTTTTGCTGTTTTTTATGGTTGACAGATATTACAACTTAATATTTTTTTTATATCAGATGTCATAGCTGGCCAATAGAACAACTTAGTATCATATAAGAGTGTTTTTCTGATATTTAAATATGTTTAATGTAACTTAGAATGAACTTTCTAATCATTTAGCAATAATCAATCTATCTTCATAATACAGTAAATAATTTTCAAATGATATGTCACCTCTGTATTTGTAAAAGTGTTTAATCTCTCAATCTTCAACTTTTGAAGGCCATTCATAGCTACATGATATTATTTTACCCAGGGTTAAGTAATTTGTAGTTTCAGTTTTTAATTAATTAATCAAATCTTTCTTGGCTCAAATCTACTACAGATTCTCATATGCAATGTACAAATCATCAAAGCACATAGATACACCTTTAATATTACCAAAATACTTAATCATTAGTTTTTTAAAAGTGCTGGTAGGCATGAAAGGCCAAATAGTGCTCTGAAAAATCAATATGTTCCAATTATAGTTAAACGAACATAATTTATTTGATTCTTCTTCCAAACCAACGTGATAAAATCCATCATTAATGTCTAAAACAAAAAAAAAAACTTTTTATAAGCTATGTTTTGTGACAGATTTTCAATAGTTGGAATTGTATATCTTTCTCTAATAATATATTTATTTAAGTGAGTTGTGTCAATACAAAGACACAGAAAACCATTGGGTTTCTCTACAATTACAAGACTACTCTGTCTGAATAAGTTCCTCGCACTGATCAATAGTCCTATGAGGAATGGACAGAGTAATGTTAAGAAGGAGAAAAAAAAAAGAAAAAAATACCAGGTTCATTAACTGGTTCTATAATATCTCTTGATTCCAAAGACTTAATGTTTGTTCAAATCTGTTCCTGACTTTAGATCTTATTCTTCTTATTGCGCTTTTCTGTGGAACAGCTTTGCTGTCTATTTTTATCTTACAAATGTCTGGAAAACAGCCTAACCCTCAAATTCTGATTTGTTATGATTAAATTTATGTTTCTTAACAATGTATTTTCTAACCTAAGTTCAATGTTGTCAATCCTTTTCATAAAATTAAGATCAATGCTGTCCTCGATCCTATTATAGGGTTACAGAAATATTTTACAGCTAAACATCTAATTAACGCCATTTTCAAGTTAGATTTAATTACGGTTTCTGTAAATTCTATTGTTTTAACTGTGAAACCTCTAAAATCTTTAAGTATTAGCCTATCTTATTACTTTTATTCATACGATTCTCTAAGGTAAAACATTAACCTCCGCACCTGTGTCAAGTTTAAAATTTATATTCTTTCCTTCTACCTCAATAGTTTTATACCATGCTTTCTTATCTTTAACAACATTAACTTTGTTTTTAAAGTTTAAATATTACAAGCTAAGGCATTACTATCATTTTCTGAAAACTCGCGAACAATATTACTGGATCGTTTGAGAAAATCTTTTATTCAGTATACTATAAATAAATGGCTGCTACTTTATCTTACTGGCGTGGAATATCATATTTAATGGATATGTTCGGAGTGTTTTAGATCTCAGCTTTTTAAGCAAAGACACCTGTCACTGTAATTTCAGATATAGGATCTTTACTTCACAGTTTTGGGAGCCAGGACAGAGCAGTTTCTATTATAAGACCTATATACCTTTGATGACTTGATTAAGGCTAAAATCAATTATATAGAACAGGGGCATGTAAATTTTTTAGCTAACATTCTTTTTCATAGTAGATACATAAAGAAGAAACAAGAATATTATGATCGTTTTTTTCAGCGGAAAGCCGGGCAAATTAAGAAAATGAGGAAAAACGGAAAAATATTTGTTTTCATAAAAATATTAATGTGCGTACTCAAATTGTGCAGAATTGTGTCCTGTTAACGAATGTGGCAAGGTTTTTTAAATCGAACCATTATCAAGCACATTGGCGTAAGAAATGTGTGGTTTCAGTAAGTTTACGTTCTGATAGGATAGGGTAGGCTACGTTCTGATTGGTACTGGTAGGCTACGTTAAGTATTGATAGATTAAATAATATTAGTTTTTGTAAGTATGTTAGGTTTCGTTACATTATGTTAGATTTGTTTAGGATGTGTTAGGTTCAGGGACGGATTTTACATATTCCGCTCCTACGCACTTTATATTATACATATGCCGACCCCTTGAAACACGCCACATTAATGAATACACATGTGTATGACATGGATGTAGATGTATATTCACTGGCCACATCTGTGCTAAATTTTATTTATAACTCATACAAACTAAAAAATTATCATTTAAATATTTGAAAATAAAAACAAAAATTAACAAATATAAACTAATATATCTTTGGTAAGTTTTTTATTATGTTTCCTTACATTGGTTTCATCTTACTTTTAACCATTTCTAATTCCTCTATTAAGTCTAACTTTTATTTTATCACCGTTCAAAAGTTCAGCGTCGATATGTAGAGGAGCTGAGTTTAGTTTATCTTCACTCATTATAGATCTAAAGCAAGATTTCATTTTTTCTAAGACAGAAATGAACGTTCTGCTTACCAGTTTGGAACAGCTGTGCACACTTATGAAGAACTATGTCTATGTTGGTTGGGAAATGCCATTTGGAGATTTAACTCTTTAATAAAGCTGACTTGAGTTCGTCATAAACTACTCAAGCTTTTTTTCCTCGTTCTATTCTAAATTTATCACGGCCTGTAAGGATGAGTTTGTTCCATTGGTTTTGTCTGACGTTAGTTACACGTCTCTTACTCTACATCGTTACTTAGCCCTTTCTTCATACATATGAAAAACACCTCCAAGAGAGGACATGAAAATTACTAAAGAGTAATACAATCCGTCTACTTTTTCTACTGTCGGTTTCAAAGTGCAATGTAGGCCTACTCAAGATTGAACTTCTGCTATAAATTCAATATTTATTCAGTTAAAAAAATACACAAATCTTTACATTATTTACATTATTTAATTCCCGCCATATCAATTACACATTTTCATTTTAATTTTAAATATTTTTCATTGCGGTTTGAAGAGGAAAAAAACACTGATGTTAAGTACTTTTGGAACAAAGTCTTACTCTCACATTTTGTAAATAAAAAAATAAAAGCTATTAAGGTTAGAATATTGAAATTTTAATTGAGTTTTAAGAAGTTAGTTCTTAATAGAATGCTTAATTCCTATGGTTGTTACTAAAAAGACGTTCTTGTAATTATTGTAAACCCTTGCAATCTCAAGATCGGATAATCACACAGCCCTCCGATTTAGCTACTATCGGCGCAGAAATTATGAGTACCCGACATTGAAGTTTGAGTTTGAAGGTTGTTTTCTAAGAAACTAAGAGGCATATGAAAACTCCAATATACCATTGTTTTCCTTGTTTAATTATTGTGCGTAATGACATGAAATTTCAAAATTTTATCTATAATGACTATTCTTAGTTGGAACAAAAAAGTACCAGAATTGAATTTTTTTTCAGTCTACATCAAATTTAGCCCGTTTTTACATACTGATTTAAATCAACTTAAATTTGTCAATTTAAAGTTATTTTATATGAGTTTTCATAGGCTTCTTAGTTTCTTATAAAAGAACCTTCAAACTCAGGTTCACATTATTTCTGCGCCGACAGAAACGTCGACAGTCGGACCAGCCGGCGCGGAGGAGGTGACACCTGTCAGGACATATCGGCTGCCTCTAGGCACTGGCCCAGTATGCCTAGTGGGAAATCCGTCACTGGTTAGGTTATATTAGGTTTTTTAGGTTATGTTACGTTAAAACTAATTTAACCAACATAACCAAACCTAACATAACTTTAAAACCCTAACTAACTTAAAAAAACCTAACATAAAGTAGCCAAATATAACACAACCTAAACAAACTGACATAACCTAACTTCGTCCTATCTTAACAGAATGTAACATTAATAAAATCGGCAAATTCCGGTGCTTAGTAATGGTTCGATTGCATAGATCTTGTCATATTCGTAATCAAGGAAAACTTCCACACAATTTCAGTACCCATATCGCTAGACTATACTTATGGAAATATTTATTTTCCATTGTTCTTCAGTCTCGTATTTTTTCGGCTTTTCACTAAAATAAGAGCATATTCTTGTTTCTTAGTTACTTCGAAAAAAAACTTGTCAGCAAAAAATTCGACAAACCCTCTGTTCTATATAATTACCTTAATAATTATAACTAATTATTTATTTACTATGTACACTTATTGCATTGTGAAGCACAATACTCAGCTGCTTCGCAAGGCTTGGTCCAGTATTAGACCAGATACAAGTCATGTGTTTTCAGAATGTGTGCATTGGTACGCAAGCTGGCCCTGATAATAAAAGGCAGAAGTCAGAAAACAAAGCACCACCGTACAGACATTACATTGCTTCTGAATTGAATTAACCACAAATTTATGTTAATCACATACTTGCTGTTGTACGAAGCAATTATTCTATAATTGCTACAAGTTTCAAATTTTGTGTGTATCTATATAAAATAGGCAATCTTTAAATAAATATAATATTAACAATTTATCACTGCATATATAAATTCTCTCACAAGCATTATTGTCGTATATATTTCTGTTTATGTAAAAATTTCTGAAATTAAATGTTTGTTAAATATGGCACTTAATATTTTTAGATTATGTCGAATATGAAAGTAATATTTAAGTGAGATAGAAACTTTAAATTTGGTATACGTGGCTCATACTAACACATGAACAAGATATTACTAAAAGTAGATTTTTTTCAAACCCAGTTCATACATTTGTACTTCATTATACTGTTGTAATAATGTGCATTTTTAAACAGTACACTTCATACTTTGATGAATAATTCTATACAGTAGTTAATATTGAATTTGGTTATATTTTCAATTTGGTTATATTTTCAGCATTATTCGGCACCGACGTCATGTCCCTACTATTTTTCTAAAAAAACTATATATGTACTCTTAATTAAGATAAATTAAAATGTTTCAAATGATATAAATAGTAAGCATTTTACAAAATCTATATATTCTTTTATGGTGGATTAAAAAATTTAATAGATACCCATTATCTGGTGGCTAATCGTGATCAATTTGGGTAGCCACTCATATTTAATTTGAGTAGCCAACCATGTTTAATTTTAGTAGCCACTCATGTTAAATTAAATATCTCTACCTGGCCTGTTTACCACTACTGATACACTTGGTTAAGATATGTGAACAATTTTTATTTTTCATTAATACGCTTTGGGGGATGAAGTTGCGTAACCAACCGTGAACAACTTTAGTAGCCCATTTGGGATCATTACCAGTATACCCACTGGTCAAATTATACTCTTTGATCAACTTGTGTAGCCACCCGAGATCAATTTGGGTGGCCACTGATAATATTAGGTAGACAACCCGTTGTTAACTTGACAAGCTATACCACTACTTTAGAAGCGCCTCTACTCAAGCATTGGTAAGTACTCCCATCTACCTTGGAAATCATTTCATCGTGGTAATCCGAATCCACGCAGTCTGAATCACGCGATAGTCCGAACAGCCGTTTAGGCGAGGATTTTCCCCTCCCGGTCATTCGCAACAGCTGTTTTCGTTACATGTCGAGTCTAGTAAGTTTTGGAAACGGCTAGTGTCATTACTGTTGTTCTAAGACTGTACTGTTTGTGGCTTTACATCACTTATAAAAATTTCAACTAAACGTAAACACACAACGTTAACTCGGCGATTTTATGCAATAATTAGCATTTTTAATCAACCTTTGATAATCCGAATAGTTTGATAATCCGAACAGTGCTTGGGAACAAATATTAGGATTCCCACGACCGTATTTACTTCATAATTGCAGGTATTAATGCAGAAAGTGTTTAGAGAGTAACCGTACATGTTTGGCTTGGTAAGCTCGTCAAGCTTCGTGTATCTTTGGTATGGTTTGTAGGCTCTTCAATTGTCATGTGTCTATTATAATATTGATCAGTAGAGTAATCGATTGTCAATTGTTTTAAATGGATTCGTAGTCTCGTCAAATGCTGGGTGTCTATATGCTGGGTTCGTAAGTTCGTTAAGCTTCGTGTATAAATAGCATAGATTAGCGGGCTCACCAAGATTCAGGGTTGATTAGTTAGGTTGTAAAGTCTATATTGTCCATAAGGTGGGTTAGAACAGTAGTCAAGTATCTTATATATGGGGTGGGTTAGTGGGCTCGTTGAATATCGAGTGTCTATGACATGAGTAAGTAAGATTGTCAGATATTATGAGTATGGGATGAATTAGTGGATATATCAAATGTTATGTCTATAGGCTGGGCAGAGGGTTTGTTAAATTTCGTGCAAACATGGAAAGGAATAGTCCGCTCGCCATATGTCATGGGTAAAATGGATGGGTTTAGTCATCTCGTCAAGTGTATTGTATCTATATGATAGGCCACTGACTCGTCAAGTGTCGTGTGCCTATAGGATGGGTTAGTGTGGTTGCTATGTCTCGTGTATCAGCGGAATAGGCTAGTGTGGTGGGTGTGTATATTATTGTAATACTACACGCATAATATATTATATTATAATTAACAGTAAGTTTATATTTTTAGATTTAATTTACCTGACCAATTTTTTCTTTATTGTTGTGTTATTGGAGTTTGTTTTACACTATGGAACTATGACGGCATTCTCTCATAATGTAATATCTAATTGTGTCCTATGACTAATATATTAAATTATTTTACAAAATGCAGTAATGTAATCTGGAAAGTAACAATCAGAAATATCGCCACATTATGATATTGAAACAGTTTATTTATTTTAGTTGTCATTATTCATTTCTAAGACGCCGATCGTCAAGATAAGGGAGAATATGAGGAGTGAATGTGAGTAATACGTGTAGATGAACGTTTGTAGTCATTGTTACTATCAGAGTTCGACTTAGTTCAGAAAGGATTATTTATTAATATCCCAAAGGCCAGGGCAACTATGGGACCTACAGCTTTACGTGGAATCCGAACCACGTAGTGTTGGTCTGATTTTCAATTAACTGACAAGTCTGACACTCAGTTTTCTTCCCTACACAACATTTGAACCTTGACTACCATCCAACATGGCACCCAAGACTTCTCTAGTAGTGTCTATGTCGATGGCAACCATTGAGTGGACGCCGCGTTGGTATTAAGTGGACCGAGCATGGAACCTATCGCCTACAATCTCCCAAATACTTTGCCCTCAAGTAGCTGGGTTACAGCACTGCGCCACCATTGCCGACACAAATTGTATTTTATAGATACGTGGAACGTCATCTCTTAATCGTAGTAAGACGGTAACTGTGCGGAAACTCTACTTGTAGAAAAAAGGCTGTGAAAACTAAAATGTGGATGGCATTTAAATTTAAATATACTAGGGACACCTCATGTAAAAGTTAATTAAGTTAAATTTAAAGAATTAGTATATGAATGCCCAATCATAGAGTGTCAGTAGTTATTGAGCAAGTAAATGAGAATCGGTGATTTACAGAAGTCACCATGTTGGTTTGGTTACGTAAAAGAAATAATGTACTCTAGTAGGTCTGTGAAGAGACCTAAGGAATATTTCCACCGAGGAGTGTTTACTCAGCGGACCGGACACACGTGCTTCCAAACATCTGTTATTTAATCTGGCAACACTGTACGACGCCATAGTGTATGTACCGTAGGAAAAACATATACGTTGACGATGTCATAATGATATAATCATCTCTATGAGTATACTCGTGACGCCACAGTGTCAGTAGTACGAAATGGGTTCACAGTGATAGTACCATAGTTCGAAAAATTAAGTTTACTTTAACTTCGTTATTAATAAGAATGTTTAAAATCTGGTGACACTAACCAATTTAGAATAAACTAAAAGACCTATATTCATCAATAAAATATTAATATACTCTTCAAATTAACATCGACGTCACAATGTTATTGGCGTAAAATGACGCAACAGTGTTAGCTGTCTCAATATATATATATATATATATATATATATATATATATATATATATATATATATATATATATATATATATATATATATATATATAATCTTTAAAGTGTAGACAATTTTAATAAAAAACTGTTTCTCATTATTTGATTGCTCATGGCATTACTATCCAGTTTTATTAAATCTGTAAATAAATGTTAATACTCTTTTATTTTAATTGAAGAGGAATTTGTATTTGTTGTTATTAACATCTCTGAATGAATTTTCCGTTTAAAATTAACACTATAGTGAGTACTGACTAATTTAAAATTTGTATTTTTATTATTAAATTAAACTCATACAGAATTGCTTATTAATTTATTCATTTCAAAAAGCGTATACACCACTAAACAAGGCGTTTTTTAAAGCACAAACTTTCTGTTAACTTCAAAATGGTTTTTGAATTAGGTATATTTATAAAATAAACATTACAAGACATTTACATAATATGATTATATTCGAAACCTAATAAATATTTATATAATTCATCTTACCCACTTTCTATTTTAAGGGTGGAGCTATATCCATTAAATCACTCTGTAGTTCTTTGCCAGTTTATTCCTTAACATGTGCTGAATACTACAAGGGATAATTAACAAAGCCTTGAGTTACAAGCCTTGAGTTACAAGCCTTGAGTTACAAGCCTTGAGTTACAAGTCTTGAGTTACAAGCCTTGAGTTACAAGCCTTGAGTTACAAGCCTTGAGTTACAAGCCTTGAGTTACAAGCCTTGAGTTACAAGCCTTGAGTTACAAGCCTTGAGTTACAATTATGGTTTCTTAACTCGTTAGGGGTAGGAAACCATAATTCAACGACCTAACTACGCTAGCAATATTATATTGAGAGTGAGCTTTCGAATACGTGTTTTGAGTTTCATGTCCTACATTTTATTTATGTTATGTATCTATAGTCAGTCATATTAATCCAATGAGTTGGTGGGTGGGCCATACTTAGTCATATGAATCTTTAAACATTTTTTTTAAATGACATGAGATTTTGCAATTTTATGTGATGTGAACAACACAATAAAAAAGGACCTAATAAAAATATTATACTGTGCGGTATTTTTCGTGACTTCTAAGTGTAGACAGGCAATCGCATAAAAAAGTTTTTGTAATAGGTTTTTGTATTCAATAATATTTTCAAGGTATTTTTAAACGTGAATAAATAAAAGACGTTGACTGTTAAGTGTTGTAAGTGCTCTTGAACCTGACTTACATGAGTGGCTTACATATTCTAAACGATGCTCAACTAAAGTACACCCAGATGATTTGTACATATTCGTACTGCTCCTCAAATATTCTGCAAGCCGTCACAACGTTAAGTGCTCATTCTGAGTACCATATAAATATAGCTTTTAAAGTATATGCATTATATATTAGTTCTGTTGTCTTTGAGGATTTATTTTGTACCTTCATATACGACATTGTTATAGTTTTGTATTTAATGATATCTTACTGAATTTAATAAAATAGCATTATGCAGCATGTAATTTGAGAATACCACTACTCTCGTTATTATTATTATCATTATTATTATTATTATTATTATTAAAGCCCGATAGAGGCTCAGGCCATAGTACTATGGGTGGAGGGAGAGTTACTGAATCCATGGTATTGTGAGGAGAGGAGATAGAGGCTCAGACCATAGTATTGTGCGTAGAGAGAGATTTCCTGAATCTATGGTATTGTGAGTGGGGGGGGGGCAGAGGCTGAGGCAATATTATTGTGAGTGGGTGATAGAGACTAAAAGGTCATAGTATTGTGAGTGGGGGGGTAGAGACTCAGGCTATAGTATTGTGAGTGGGTTATAGAACTCAGGGGCCATAGTACTGTGAGTGGGAAGATTGTGGCTTAGATCATAGTATTGTCAGTGGAGGGAGGGTTTCTGAATTCATAATCTTCAGAATATGAGTAGAGTGACTTAGTTCATAGTATTGTGAGTAGGGAAAAATATACTCAGGCTAATATTGTAAATAGAGGGAGAGTTACTAAGTTCATATTATTGAGGGTAGGAGGAGAGTGGCCTAGTTCATAGTATTGTGAAAAGGGGACAGTGTTTCAGGCTATGGTATTGTTAATGAATGAAGAGTTACTGAATCAAAAGTATTGTGAGTAGGGGGGAAGTGGCTCAGGCTATGGTACTGTGAGTGAATGGAGTGTTAATTAATCAAAAGTATTGTGAGTAGGGGGGACGTGGCTCAGGCTATGGTACTGTGAGGGAATGGAGTGTTACTGAATAAAAAGTATTGTGAGTAGGGGGGAAGTAGCTCAGGCTATGGTACTGTGAGGGAATGGAGTGTTACTGAATCAAAAGTATTGTGAGGAGGGGGGAAGTGGCTCAGGCTATGTTACTGTGAGGGAATGGAGTGTTACTGAATCAAAAGTATTGTGAGTAGGGGGGAAGTAGCTCAGGCTATGGTACTGTGAGGGAATGGAGAGTTACTGAATAAAAAGTATTGTGAGTAGGGGGGAAGTAGCTCAGGCTATGGTACTGTGAGGGAATGGAGAGTTACTGAATAAAAAGTATTGTGAGTAGGGGGGAAGTAGCTCAGGCTATGGTACTGTGAGGGAATGGAGTGTTACTGAATCAAAAGTATTGTGAGTAGGGGGGAAGTAGCTCAGGCTATGGTACTGTGAGGGAATGGAGTGTTACTGAATCAAAAGTATTGTGAGGAGGGGGGAAGTGGCTCAGGCTATGTTACTGTGAGGGAATGGAGTGTTACTGAATCAAAAGTATTGTGAGTAGGGGGGAAGTAGCTCAGGCTATGGTACTGTGAGGGAATGGAGAGTTACTGAATAAAAAGTATTGTGAGTAGGGGGGAAGTAGCTCAGGCTATGGTACTGTGAGGGAATGGAGAGTTACTGAATAAAAAGTATTGTGAGTAGGGGGGAAGTAGCTCAGGCTATGTATTACGAATGGAGTGAGAGTTGGTGAGTTACAAAGAACGAGATACATAAGATGTCATAACTTGCTAAACTACTAATATTAGATGATCAAAACTCATTATATACCCCCATTATGACATTTGGGGGTTTGTGCTTGAGCCTATGGTAATCAATTGAATTAAACATATTATTTACATAGTATTACTGTATATTATGTCGGACATTTGTTGCTACCCTAATGTTATAAACCTGTTCATCGAAAGAATAAAAAAATATTATTAAATACTCTTACAATTCTGACCTTTGGGAGTGCAACATTGTTATTGATCTTTGTGCACTTCAAATTTTCCTTTCAGTGCGGCTTAGTTCCTTAAAATATAATCACACGCATCCACATACCTGCATGGAGGGCAGGCAGGGAGGGTGTTAGGTTTTTATGTATATACACCAAAATTCATTAATATAAATATAACTTTATAGATCAATCTAAATTTTCTCTTTTAAAAATGTTTTTATCATAAATAAGGTATTAAATACATTATTAAATTTGGTATTTTCATTCATATAAAGAATAGTTGGAACATATAATTATTCACGATGAATTTATAAATTTAGTTAATTTTTACTACAATTTCAAATTCTTTAACAATAATCCTACAAGTAAAATTGTAGGATTATTATTGATGATAATAATCCTATAAGATTACAGTCATTTTTTTCATAAATGTAATTTATAATTATTGGTCTCAAGGAATACAATAAAAAAAGAGATGGTTTGTAACTAAAGGAAGAAGTAGATGAATGACAGGATTGGATGGGCCAAGACAGTTAGAGTGGGGATCTATCAAGGGTAGAATGTAGGTCCTGCACGCTACACACCGTCCTCTCTATCAGATTATGGTCGTACTAGAGCGCCCTTCGATTGCTAAATTGCATTTGGCCAAGACGTAATCAGGTTTCCGCTTTGCCCAGCGGAGTGCCTCCTCTTCCCACTTTCCACTTGGACCTCGCGTTTGAATGCCTTAAGATCCTAAGATATTGAAAACTTTAACAAGACCACAGATCAGGATAAAAACATGTATTTAGAACTCCACTCCGTACAGTAGATAATCTGCTTTTTTTGTTTTTACGAAAAAAAATAACACTCTAGAAACAAAAAAAAAAACACATTTGTTTGATTATATTAATTTCTATTTCATAAGAAACGTGGGATTAGAAGACGTTTTTCACCTTTTTTTTAAATATACTTCCTTTTTTTAAGCAGTAAAAATTATCCTTGTTAAAATATTCCAATTTAACACAATTTATTTTTGGTAAACAAAACATGATTGTACACAAATTAATATAAAATAAGAATAATAGATACAAAATTGTATATAAATTGTTTTAAATGTGTGTTATTTGGTACCAGCAGTTCTTACTTGTTGTATTAAATGTACAAACAATATGTTCATGAATACTGTGGCCCTTTATTAGTCCTAGTTATTAGTAGCACACTTAACTACCACCAAAACATATTTTCAACAAGTGGTTTTAACATACTTTATTGAAATTTATTTTCTCAAAAATATATTGTGAAATTTAACTGTAATAATTCAAATACAATTGTATTTTGTATCATAAAAAAGAATAAACTTCCAAGAGTTGAAGTATTGTACAGAAATTATTAATATACGAGTATTCCCTCGTAATTCCACCACTAACCACAAGGGAAATTAAACTGTAATTTATTGCGAAATGCACTTCAACGTGGTACTTCACGGTTCACGTGTCCAGTTAATCTTTGATGTAACATTTTTCACAAAAAAAGTGTTAGTTTAAACTAGGATGCAGTTAAATCCAACATAGTAGAGCATGTAAATTGCCAAAATTATTTGTTCAACAGCATTAAAGTACTAATGGTATACATTGTAAATAAAAAAAACCTTCCATTACTGAAGTGTCTTGCCCTGACTCCACAGTAAATACACGACTGTTTTAACTAAATACTTGAAATTTGTATTTCAATCTCTTATTCGCTTATTTTTATCTCAAAATCTCATCATTCATTCCTAGTTCGTTTGCTCTTTCATTATTTCATCCTGTCATCCTTCAGTCCTTTCATACTTTCATTCTATCACGTCCTTATTTTCTCACGCTATCTTTCAATCATTCATTTATTCATTCAGAAAAATATTCAGATTTGTTTTCGTTAATTCACCAGAACTACTTTTTATTGCTTTATTGTTAGTTCACTACCACTTGATAAATGTTCTTATCCACCAAAAACTCATCCCCAACCATTTTTACGTTCACTGTGGTATTCTTTATGCGTTAGGAATACGATATCTCTGGACTTATCGCTTTCCAAGAACTTACACATGGAGAGTGCATTCGGCGGTATGTCATTCATTGAATTTACCAGTTTGTGATCAACTTTAGTAGCCACCTAACCTAACCTAACCTTACCGTAACTCCGATAAGTGGTAGTGAATTGTCGGAAAAATATAAAATATTCTATTACATTTAGTTCAGATGTTAATAGAACAACGAATGCCAAACAGTCTATGAGAGATCAGTTTGTGAAAGACCGGTGAGTAATTAATTTCGATCTGAAGCTCAACTTTTAGTTTAATCATTGCTCAACCGATAGTCTTCAGAGCAATCCAATTATTAGCAATAAAACTACACGATCATTATTAATTACGTTTAAGCCGACGATTCTCATGAACCAATTGAAAAAAATATAATTTTTAAAACACCAGTTCATAATTTATGAATCCTGTTATATTATTTATTAAATAAAATATTAGTTTTTGGAGAGGAGGCTTCGATTTATGATAAATATACCCTACTTGCTTAAAGTGCATTTGATATAATGATTTTATTACATAACTACAGTCTAATATTACACAAATGTGGAGTCTTTTGATAACAACAACAATGATTCGCTGACAACAGTAACCAATCAGACTATTTAGTTAGCTGATTCTAAAAATATATTTATTAATAGCCCAAGACCCAGGACAACTAAGGCGCCTACAGCTTTACGTGGAATCCGAACCACGTAGTGACGACACTCAGTTATCTTCCCCACAAAACATATGTAACTTGACTGCCATCTAGTACACCCCAGACTTCACTAGTAGTGTCCACGTCGATGGCAACCATTGAGCGGAGGCCGTGTCGGTATTAAGAGGACCGAGCATAGAGCCCATCACCTACAATGTCCTCAACACTTTGTCGCCAAGTAACTGGGTTACAGCCATGTGCCACCAGTGCCATCATTTATAATTATTAATTTGATATTTATATAGAATATTCATTATACATATTTTTAATTTAGTAAATGTGTTTTAACTTATTTCTTATGATCACCACACCTTAAGCTGTAAAAACGTGTTTTCGGAAATAGTAGGGGGAGTGAAAAAGTCTGAAAATTGCGATATGTTCAGGTCTGTCGGTAAATCCCCAAAGTGAAGAATGAAACAGAGATAACATCCAAGAGTATGCTGAAAAGGCGTTTAGAGTTATTAAAACTCGGGGTGTCGAGTTGTTGGTTCTTCAATTGTCTCTGTACGACAGGGCCAGCACCATTGTCAGCAGTCACTCCCTTTATTCACCTCCAAATCCTAAAGGATCCGTGTAGTATTTAATGCTTAAAATTGATAAAAAAAAGTACATCGGTATTACTGCTTCTGAGGCATTCATTGCAATCATGAAGCAACAACCTATCAAGTCAACTGTCAAGCCAACTTATTTTTTTCCTTATTTTTTTGTTTTCATACATCAGGAGCCAAAATCTGACGTAGAGTCCACACTGTCAAAACGAATGTCGTGCCATTCAACAAATAACCGTCAGATTACTTTTCCCATCCAAAGTACATTTGTACTAGCTTTGGACGGTTCATTCCTACGTATTTCAACATACTCATTTTTAGTGTTGTTTATTTTTCGGCCAGCCTCTCTAGTACATTTACTCCCATCGTTTGTCATGCAACAAGTTTCCACTCGTACTTTTTAAAATTCACTTGCATTGTACTATCGATTATCACAGAGAACAATAAATGGTTCCAAGGAATTGGAAAAAATGTCTCCCATACTAAACACTAAAAAGTCAAAACTTTTAAAATTAAAAGTTTGATTCCCAAGTATGTTTTTTTGGCATAACTAAAAAACTATTTAAGTTAGAGACATGTGGTTTTTACTAAAGTATTTTAAATTTTATAGTTTGTTGTATAACCTTTTTGTATGATAACCTTTTTTCGTGAATAAAAAATTCAATTCATCCAGAAAATTTAATCAAAATCGTTAAAGCCGTTTTTAAGAAAATTCCATTTTTGTATGTTTTTTGCTCATAAAAATAAAACAAACTAAAATTTCAAAAAGTGAAAAAACGGTCTAGATAAATTGGCTAAATACACCTACATACCAAACGTCATAAAAATGTATCCATCCGTTTGGTCTACAGTGAACTACACATACACACGGACAGACACAAAAATGTTTTTTAACACTTTTTTGGGTTCAGGGGACCCTAAAATGTTTTTTTTAGAATAAATTGTAAAAAAGTGTTTTTTTTTACAATCACAATTCTTTTTTTCTATGCTAACGCATATGGAAGAGAGAAAAAAGACCACTAAAATTCACACACATTAAGATAGATTATTCAGAAACATTATTTTTTTCACAACACAAAAAACAACACAGAAATATTTGTATCACAACACAAGAAACAAAACAAGTGCCTGAAGATGAATGGAAATGAAATGAAACAGTTTTATTTTGTGAGGCAAAGTTAGGACCATTAGGTCCTCTCTTACACTTAACCTCAAAATGGCAGTGGCTGGTGGAAAAGGCTGAAAGGAGGGAGGGGGATGGCTGGTGAGCATGCGCATTACCAAATTGGAAACGTCCACACTTTCATGCCTGCTTTAGTTTAGGTTAAAAACTGACAGCTATAGTACGACATTTTCAACATGCTTCAAGCCATGGAAACAATATCTGAACGGTCAGTCAAACGACTTATACACTATGCGGTGTCTGACATAGTGTTTTGGGCGATTTAGTCTGGATATATCTGGATAGTGTATAGGCCTATGGTTCTAAAGAAAACAACATTTTGCCTTTGTGACTAATACTGAAAACACAGTTACGTAGATCCCCTTTAATAAATCCGCTCTACTTTGCATAAATATATCCTAAAACGCACAATTAATAGATTAAAATCTTAGCAATGGCGTTAAAAGCACAGAACTATTGTAAGTAACGGTATGGACGCTGAGTGATAAACAACGCCAATCGACAAACCCTTGTCCAATACGTCATCATTTCGATTTAAGTGGTGTAAATGGGGGTCATTAATAAACATGTGGCTGTTATTTATGAGCGAGGTCCAAGTGAAATAGAATTGTTAGTCGGAGCCCCCCGTGGCCGGACCATCACATCTCCGGCACTCCAGGAATGCCTGAACACGACTTCACAGCTGTATTAAGGACAATGTGAACAACACCTGTTCCTGATTCTATAAATCAAGTGTAAGGGGCTCAAACCCAACACATAGTTGTTCTTGAATACTGATGTGGTGTGAAAGTAGTTTTTGGACTCAAATCATCGGAATTGTTCTCCCAATTAAACAGATGTATTGTTTTAGCTTATTAATTGAGATCATTGTCAATAATTACTTTAATATGATTAACTAAAAATTAATATAATTTTATATAAATCTTTAAAATGTTTTAAATAGTAAAAATTAAATCATACTTTTTTTATTTATAACTTATTAACTCTTATATACAGATAAGGAATCTCATTTGGGTTCTTTTAATAAACTAGTCACAAATAAAGCATTTTTTAAAGATATACGTTCATGTTATTTTATTCCTTCACACTGACATTTTCTTTTGCAGTAAATCTTGACTTAAATTATTGTGAAACATTTATCTAATGCAGCAAAATAAATATTACTTCAAATTTCACTCCTTTTGGAGCAATATCATTCTTAAAACTCTTTACTGGTTATTACAGGAAATGTGTAAAAGTACTCAACATTCCAGTAAGTTTAACTTTTATTTTGTGTGGTCTTTCACTAACAATCATCATAGTGTGTACGTATAGTACTATATCAAAACATCATAAATCTGTAAATTAAAATTTACTACCGCAAATTTTAAAACTTTTACTACTTCATTACTAACTAATGAAATCATCTACCACACACTTTATAGGATTATGATTTTATCATCCAACATTCAGAAACATATTTTGAATATTTTAGATTATTAAATAGTAAGATAAAATCTTTAAATTATTACACTTATCATCACTAATTACTATATTTTGTAACTACCCGCATATTATTGAGCTTTTCTCTCCGTTAAATGATTTGTGGTCCACCCCCAGTTATAAAGGTTCTGCCTAATATTTAACTAGATAACTAATATAGAATCCTAAAGTATGATCCAGTACTTTTACACACTTCACAACAATTTACAAAAAATATTTTTTCACAGTATACAAACTAGTCTAATAGAAAGACAAACCACGATTTTATGACAAGCTGGCTGTAACTTGTATTTGAATAATACTTTTGTACATTGCATTAGTTTTCCAATAAAGTTATGAGCTGAAATGTTCCTAAATTGTCTAAATATACAAGGTGTCCCAGAAATAAAGTGCCGAACTTCGGAAAATGATTATATAAGTCAAAATAAGGAGAAAATAAAAAATAATTTGTTTCCCAAAATGCTTCGTTTACCAGATATCCACTATTTTTACAAAATACTTTTATCTCAAAGTTGCCTCAACCAATCTTAATGAAACTTGCTATGCTTTTTAAAATAATAGAGACCTATTCTAAGAAAAAAGAACAAACTTGATCCAATTCAAGATGTCAAAATGGCAGCCATCTTTAAATTTTAAACGAAAAAAACAACGAGGGAAAACAACAAAAAAAAGACAAAATTCCTCGCAAGTTTTTTTTGATAATTTTATTACCAGTCTGTTAGTATAAAAAAGTTATAATCTAACAAAAAATATCCGAGACACATTGACATTTGTATTGAGAGGCAGCAAAAAGCTAAAAACAAATAGCTTTTTTGCTGCCTGTCAACATAAATGTAAATGTGTCTTGGTTATTTTTTGTCCGATTCTAACTTTCTTGATACTGACAGACTGGTAATAAAATTATTCAGAAAAAGAATTTATTGTTTACATTTTTGTATTTTTTGCCGTTTTCCCGCAATTTCCGTTTAAAATTTAAAAATGGCCGCCATTTTCGAATTTTGAATTGGATCAAGTTATTTTTTTTTCTTAGAATGTGTATTTATTATCCCAACATACATAGCGAGTTTCATTACGATCGGTTGAGCCAACTTGGAGTTAAAAATTTGTTTGTGAAAAAAACAAAATGGCGGATATTTGGTAAACAAAGCTATTTTGGAAAACATATTATTTTTCTCTTTATTTTGACCTATTTAACCATTTCCCATTTGGCACTTTATTACTAGGACACCCTGTATAACAGTTGATATCAAACTAAATACGTATATTGTTCTACGAGAAGTGGTAAATTTAATTAAAAAAAACAACAAATATATTATATTAATTTGTATGTCTTATCCGAAATATGTTACATTAAGACCTTTGAAATGTATGACTGACCAAATTATTTTTTTATAATTTATTTCTTACATTGAGCTAAAATTTGGTAAAACGCTCAATTGCTTCACTACAACGCTTTTATAAACTTACTTTGAGGTGATTAGTCGAGTAAATTGTTGCTAAGACCCCTCACTGTTACTTTTACTGAGTCAGTCAAGCCAGTTAAAGTTAAAGAAGGCTTTATTTTACCAAGAGAAGTTGGGCTAAGAAGCCATCTCTAACACCTGGTAACCGACGTCTTAACGTGATTTCGAGACCACGGAAGTGGCACAGAGGTAAAAACTGGAACATTTCCCGTTAATTCACTACCACTACTTTGGTTAGGTTTGTTTAGGTTTTGTTACGTTTAGTTATGTAATGTTAGGTTTGGAAAGGTTATGTTAGGTTTAGTTATGTTAGGTTTTGTTTGGTTATGTTACGTTAACCTAAGTTATGGTTATGGTTGTGAGTTGATTATGACGAAAAAGATCCAAAAACCGTTATGGTCACATCCCCAGAAACCGTGATGGCAAGACCCTTAGACACTCCAACCTACTTAACTTGATGGTACATTATGATGGTAAATTACTAAGTACTATTCATATTTATTAATGTAAATTAATGAGATGATTAAGTACGTAAAATTGTCTAACAGGCCAATTATGACAATTAACTCTACTTTTTCTTTCAGAACAACAAGGATTCATTGTGACGCCAGTTCCACATACATTTACCCAAATGGATCAAACTTGAGACAAGTTCACTGTGAATTGTCACATAAAGTGAGCTGACGTGAGGCACATGACAAGATGCGGTAAAGTTTGGTCTCGTGGGATAATAGTGACACCCTATTATATAGGTGTCAGTTTACAGGGCCAGTCACGTAAAGTTTTCTTCCCCAACTGTTTTTGAGAAAGTACATTCTTATATCTTTGTGTATTTCTTATAATCGTATTTTTGTCGAGAGAATCACTTGTTTTTTGTAATATTCTATAAGTATAAATAATGAGTAAACGCTTTATTTTTGTTCTGGTTGTTAAGGTGTTGCAATGGGTTTTCGTTGTGTTAATTATTTCCAAATTTTATGATCTAAACTAGTTAATGCACCTTCCATTGAGACTGGAAAAATATTTTTATTTTTAATTTTGTTTACTACATCATAACTTTTGGCCCTATGAGCTGATAAATTTAGCTTATTAGGACAAAACCGTTTAAAGTACACATTTAATTTTATTATAACTACTTTTTTTACACATAACTTACGGGATTAAAATGTTTTTTATTTTAAAAAATACAAAACTATTTGTAATATTAAAGATAAACATTTTTCATTTTTCAAAGTGAAAAATGTCTTAATCCCTTCAGTTTTGTGTGAAAAAATGTAGTTATAAAAAATAAACGTTTACTTTGAACTGATTCGTCTTCATAAAGATTTAAATCAGCTAAATTTACCATTTTATAAGGCCACAAGCTGTAATGTAGTGGTTAAAAAAGTGTTAAACCTTTGTCCACCGAGGATTTACTTACGTTGTGTCCCAGAACCGCCGGGTCCAGATACTATGGGAGATTTCCAATTGCACCGGGGTCAGGGATCGGCCCCAAACTGATGTGTCCAGTTGCACCGGAGCCCCTTTTAGGGGGTGTTCCAATTGCACCAGAGGCCCTTGTTTATGACATGAGCCGGGAAAGTCCAACCAGGCCGGATTCCTAGTACAGTAACCCCAAGCTGACCGTGCCAAATTCCACACCCTTTGTTATGACATGAGTCATGAGTCGGTTAGGTTAGGTTAGGTTAGGTTAGGTTAGGTTAGGTTAGGTTAGGTTAGGTTAGGTTAGGTTAGGTTAGGTTAGGTTAGGTTAGGTTAGGTTAGGTTAGGTTAGGTTAGGTTAGGTTAGGTTAGGTTAGGTTAGGTTAGGTTAGGTTAGGTTAGGTTAGGTTAGGTTAGGTTAGGTTAGGTTAGGTTAGGTTAGGTTAGGTTAGGTTAGGTTAGGTTAGGTTAGGTTAGATGTTAGATGTTAGTGTTGCCACGGATAAACGACTCGGCAGTGTGTTACCCAAAACCGCTAATCCTTTTCCAGACGATTTTGCATAAGTACAAATAAATATTTGCCAATTCACTAATTTTAAAGATAAAATAATGCTTTTGCAGTCATTATTTTTGTAAAGATATTCTCTACAGATATACGTAGGCGGTTTTATGTTTTTAATTTAATTTTGAGTCAAAAATAAAAGTAATTAACAAAATTAGATTATAATTTTATATTTTTTTATTTTTAAAATTCAATAACATTACTAATACTTAAAAATAAACACAAAACTCTTATTTTTATTGTAAAGCAACTAATGAAGAACGTTTACTGTAAATTTGAGCTTGAATACTCATAAATAACAAAGGTTTTTATTAATTTTAAGGAAGTTTCTACATTGTACAAAAATCGTTATAATGCTTACTTATGTATAGGCTACTTGCATTATTTTTTATAACATATTGTATTGTATTATTTAAGAAGTGCCTGAAATGCAACAAAAAAGCTAACATAACATAAATTAATCATAACATCACTCATAATTAAGCTATTTATCTCAAAATATATGTAAATAGTTACACTAACAATTCAAAGATTCACAGGAGTTCGTGAGAAAAGATAACTTTCACCACAAAAATATTAAAAATTTAACTAAAACGCTCTAATTTTTTAAGTTTAATAACAATCTTATTCAACACAATTTTATCTACACTATGTATAAATTATTGACTGTGTGTTTATATTTTGCGCAAACAAGCTGATAATCCACAGATATCTACATCAATGTCAATAATGTTTGTTATCGTATGTTAATTTATTGAATTAAAATAAACATTGTTGAGGCTATAGCTTTAAAGAGTGTCCATTCCCCTCCTACGATATATAACATTTATTTATTTATTCCTATAAACAACGAAACTGTGGCAAAATTACTAAAAGCCGATTAGATCGGCACGCAGGGGATTTGGTCCGACAGTGCGTGGCGCTGAGATCGGCTCTCGGCGGTTCTGGCTAAGATGGGTCATTACCTCTCTACGGGTATGCTTGGGCGGGTGGGTACATTACGGATCATTACGGGTGGCCTCTGTAGGTGTATGGGTGGGTGGGTGGGACATTACCTCTTACGGGTATGGGTGGGCGGGTGGGTCATTACCTCTGTGTGTATGGGTGGGCGGCGGGTGGGTCATCACCTCTGAAGGTGTATGGGTGGGTTATCGGTAGTCGCTCTCTGGTGGTTTTGGATATTATCTACAAAGGTCAAAAAGTTAAAAATATTTTTCCTGTCTCAAGGGACATTAACTAATTTTGATTATAACATTGGTAAATAATTAACACACCAAAAATTGATTGTACCACCTTAAATCGGTGAAGTTTAAAACATATCCAAGTGAAGTTTAATTGCTATTAATAAACTTCTCCTTACTTTTAGACACTTTTTTTAGGATACTGATGGATTTTAGATGGCAACATTTTGACTAATCATCTATAACTTAATATAACTATTATACTTAGGTATATTCAAGCACAAGGACTCTATTAAAGAAAAGAGATAAACTACTCCTTAAAAAATTTAAAATAAAGCACTTAATAACAATCAGATCAGTTAAAAAACAATGAATACTTTTATAACTAATGTATACAATTATGAGACACGAATAAGAAATAATGTACGTTGCCAAGAACAGTTCTGAAAGAAAAAAAATACGTGACTGGCCCTGTGACATGACACCTTTATAATAGGGTGTCACTATTATCCCAGGAGACCGAACATTACCGTATCTTGTCATGTGCCTCACGTCACATTACTTTGTGTGACAATTCACAGTGAACTTGTCTCGAGTTATGATCTATTTTGGTGAATGTATGTGGGATTGACGTCATCATGAACCTGTAGACGTGCTGATAACCTGATTTTATCCCTCAGAACTTCCATAAGTACAGTTAAGAAATTTATATAGTTGGTTTAAAAATAAAACTTGAACACAAATTATAGATAATTATTGTCTAACAGATCACTCATTATTATTTTTAAGTGCATCGATTGTTTTTATTAAAGTGACTTGGTCGAGGAATAATTTTAAAATAGGTGTTTGTAGCTTCAATAATTAACTTTTTGGTTCAAGTGTTATCAATTGGATAAAAATATTGTATTTTTATCTTTAAGTATCTACATTCTCACCTAATACATATATAATTAGTTTAAGGTCATATATGTTTTTTATCACAAGTACTGCCTCGTTAAAAATGTATCTTGAACAGTAACTTCATGTAATATAGCATATTTTCACTTAAAAATTGTTTTTATTTTCAAACATGAAATCAAATAATTTATAAGTAATAGAAAAGGGCGATTCATAAATTTTATTAGCAATAAATAATTTATTGGATCTATATTACTAATTACTGTTCCATTTATTTATTAATATATAAAATGAAAGAAAAACTTCACAATATACTAATTTTATAAACAACAAAGAAAAAATTTTTCCAGTTGAAGTTTTGCTTGCAAATAATCCGTTTACAGCCATTTTATTTCTGCTAGGTTAGAGTATGTGTAACGAAATGGCTTTAAGGGGGGGTAAGAGGGCTTGAATGTGCGTTGAAAGCCCTTTTTATTCAGTGTAGTGGGGTCAAGATAACATCGGACTGCTTTTCAGTACTTTAGGAGTTTAAGGTATTTTCATTCTCTTCGTTTCAAAAACATTATCCACTCTAAATGAATGTCCGTGTAAATAGTCTTTTGTTAACAACATGTGTACCAAATGTTTCTGATAGTTCAATTTATTCGTTTTTTATACACGTTGTTTTTAAAAAAGGTCATACGAGTTTCTATCTAATATTTCAAAATAAATGTTTATACAACATCATACAAAAGATAAAAGAAAGATTGGTAACATTAAACTAAGCCTAATTTAAGTGAATGCTTGCTCTTTAATTTATAAACAGTAAAGCAACCTTACATGAAGAAGGTTATGTTGTTATATACGTAACGTACCAGCTGGTCTTTGTATATCAACTGGTTTTGTAACTACTATCAAAACCATATAAAACAATGTAATTATTTAACTTCACAATACAATTTAGACAAGTGTACACGACGGCTGTTGTAATTGTAAAAATAAAGTCAGTAATCGCGTTCAATATGACAGTTTTTGGTCCAGATGTTCCGACATGCGGTAACGGGACGTATTTCACTCAAGGTCACGAGGGAGACTTTCACACCAGTGAGACCGACAACGACAAGCGCCCTGTTGAATATTCATTGTCAGTCTGATTGCCGGACCATCGGCATACCAGACCAGATCTTCCGCTGTTACATCTTACATAGATAAACACGCCCCTGGATGTAGGTGAGGAAGAGGGGGGTTATTATTGTTATTTATATAACAAGTGTTTCTTACAAGCCTCTAAATGTAGGCATTATGAGCCTTTTTACTATTAGAGTATTATCTTTGGTGTTTCTACTGTTTTGCTTTACCACTCACCAGTTCACCTGGCTTGTCACACTGCTGGCTTGTGTGTAAAATAGAAACAATACTGGCTTAAATTACCCTTTTTTGTCGTAACAGTTCTTCAATTACATTACTGCTATGTACATTTCAAAGCGTTATATGCTTAGAAATGTACATAGCAGTAATGTAATTGAAGAACTGTTACGAAAGAAAAAGGTAATTTAAACCAGTATTGTTTCTATAATATAACAGTTCTGGACTCTAAAAACACAAAATGAACAAATTGTGTGTACATTTTATTCAACGATCGATTCACCGACCGTTAGCTCAGATGGCGATTTGCTTGCCCTCCACAGTCCTAAGCCACTGCCATGCCGGCACAGTGTGCATTACATTAAAATTATACTAACTATGAATCATTTACAGTTTATTTTCTCTATCCTAGTTACGATTTGTTTCCTGTAAGTAAGTTTTAAGCAAGTAATTTGATAAACGATTAAGACAAAGTTTATAGAAAAATTTCAAAGTATAGGTAAAATTGAAACAGGGCTGTAATTCATGTAGAGACAGTCGAGACATAAAGAGTTGATTAGAGTCAAGTCCTCCACTGTACAAAGTGCACCTTACTTAAATTTGTGTACCTCAAAAGTTGTTAACTGAGATAAGTAAATATCGAAATGTATATAACATGATAAATTAAGGGCCTAATAATGTTCTTTGAACATACAGTGTGTTGTAAAAGTCCAGGGACGGTTGAATATTGTTTAGACCGTTACAGATAAAGGTACAAAACTTTGTACATTGCTGCTGGACATAAAAAGCTTTTAAACCATGTATCCTGTGATCCACTATCTTCATAGGGGGACGGCCTACTAGGAGTCGGAAGAAAATCTTAAATATAAGCATAAGTCGATACGCATGCAATTTTTTTAAAAAGGCATTAATGACTAGATTATCATGCCTAAAAATAGATCTAAAAAAGTTAAATCCAAACAAAATGGAGGCACTCGAAAGTTTAAATACTGATCTTATGTGTATGTTCAAGAATGACTTAATTTTACCGTAACCCTATCAGATAAATCTACAAAACGTCACACATGATTACTGTATACAAAAACCTACTTTAAGATGTATTCAGTGTGTTGCTATTCTTCTGTGGGAACGGTCCACGAGGAGTCAGTAGATAAGTTTTAAAGTAAGCCAAGATTGATATGCACATAGTTTTAAAAGGCTGGCCAAGCATAGAAAAATACCACCAACCGTGCTTCAAAAGCTTTATCCGTCACAAAATGGTGGTGGTTTAAAATCTTGCACATAAGATCAGTATTGAAATTTTCGAGCGCCGCCATTTTGTTCAGGTTTAACCTTTTGAGGTCTAATTTGCGGTATGATGTTCTACTAGCTAAAACCTTTAAAATGGTATGTATATCGATCGACCTATGCTTACATTTAAGATTTTCTACTGACTCCTAGTAGGCCGTCCCCCAATGAAGGTAGTTGATCACTGGATTCATGGTAAAATAGCTTTTTATGTCCAGCAGAAATGTGCAAAGTTTTGCACCTTGATCTGTAACGGTCTAAACAATATTCAACCGTCCCCGGACTTTTGGAACACCCTGTATATTAACGAATCATACGGAAAATTTTTACGACATATTAACAGCAGGTTACTAAAGTAAAATCTACAGTTTCCATTTAACTTTTGAACCAGGGTTACTGCAGTATAGAAAGGGTTGATTCAATGAAGAATCACCAGACAGACCACAAAATCCCTTCTGAGAAATGGTATTAGAATCGTCTTTAATTATATCTTTTGTTCCAGAACATTTGTTATCAGACTGATATATTTACATATTTTCATTTTCAAATAAACTTCTGGTAACTAAATAAAGGTTTAATTTTTCTGGTCTAAGACACCATCATCTTGCTCTCCGCACCAGCTCTGCAGTTCTTTGATCATTTCTGTTTATTACATCCCATGAATTAAACCATATCTCGGTGTCAGAGGTGAGTGAGTCTCTCCACCTTAGGCCAGCCCTCCCCAGGCAATCTGGAGAGCCGTAGGGTGCCTCGCCACCTTACTAATTGTTCACTTGATGAATGGGGTGGCGAAGGGCGTTACCGGTAATTTATTGTAGCCACAAATATTTCTCCTAATCGACAACAACCAGGCTCATTTATAATTGGTTTTGAGAAGCAGCCTAACAAAACGAAGTCAAAACTTTTTTATGTAAGTTAACACATTGATAAAACTACGTTAAGAAATTTATTTCAAAAATTTTTTAATGAAATTTTAAATACCAATCCTAAGATTTCTTATAGTAGTTTTGATTATTAGCATATTATAATACTATTGTTAAACATAACAAAATCTCTGTAGTTAGTTTGAATAATATACCAAGCAAGACCATACTAAATTCCAAACAAATATTAAGATAGGCTGTTTAATTTTTCGTAAGCAATATTTTTATTCTTATGGGTCTAGGTGAAAACCCTATTATATATATTTTTTAAATAATAAATAAAAATAAACGATAATATATATATATTGGTATATATATATATATATATATATTGTTTATCGTATCTCCTTTTTATATTTAGCGATTATAATTCTACATAGAATTTATTACACACTCAAGCTAACAGAAACTTAGGCAATCGGAAATTGTAGGGAATCAGAACCACGGTCTAATTTTGCTAAATACTCTTCATTCTAGATTATCATTTAAGATGAGGTCCTCCAAGCACATATTTCATTTCCGTCATTTGGGTTGTTAATAGGAACCATTGAGTATGTGTTTAAATGACGCGAGAGGCACATGACTCATAGCTTGAACCGAAGCTTTGTCATACTACTGCTTCCGGCAGTATACAGGGTGTTAGGGAACTCTTTAGCCAAACTTTGGGATTTAGTTCTGGACATGAAAAAAAGGCATACAATAGAATGGTCTATCTCCCTTCAATAACCTGTCCATGTGTTTATAACTTTTATAAAAATGTTAATTCCTTAGAAACCATAAAGTCCACAGATTTTAAATGTTTCATATTTAGTAAAACTGGTAGCACCTAATTGTACAATGACTTTAGATCTAATCTGTTCAACTGATTGGAAATAGCTTACGTTTTAAAAATAAAAATTTAACAAAGAAAAAAACCATTAATTTTCCTCTTTTAAGCTCCTTCCAACTGGTTGAACAAAAAATATCGAAAATAACTTCACATTTACGTGATATCAGTCTTACTGATTTTGCTAAACTTGAAATCTGTGGCATTTATGGTTCCTGAGATATTATTATTATTACTTTTTTCTTATCACAAACACAAGGACAGATGGTAAAAGAAGCGGGATAGACCATACCGTTATATAACATTTCATGTATGTTTTCATGTTGACATACAGTAAATGCCAACATTTGGCTAAACAGTTCCCCAACACCCTGTATATACAGGGTGTTCCTTTCATAATGCAACCCTTGATTTGAAATAATAAAGATAAACAAAATGTATATCTATAACACATTTTATTACCATTAACATTTATTACTACTATTTATATAATTTTAATGACATTTTTGTTTGGATTTGTTTGCCAAGAAAAACAAAAGTATTTCTACACAATAAACACTTTCTTGTCTTTGCTCAAATTCATGTTTCTAACTTTGACTTAATGGCACTGAACGAAACCCAAATAAAGTGAACAACAATGTAAATCATCTGATAGCCAAGGAATAAGAAGAACCAGTGCTACCAACTTGAGCCTTAAACCTTCATTTTCTATAATTTTAAATAGAGTTGCGTTTTAAAAGAAACACTATATATAATCTAAATACCATATTTCCATAGCAAATAGCTTATAATAACAATCAAAATTTATATTAAAATCCTAATAGCAATGAATAACAGTTGACAATTTCAGAAAATGAATTTCTTACAAGGCTCTGGACCATGACACCGAGTACAAACATTCTGCATAGGCCCTAGATGCGCACTAACAAAGGGTTTTAAGTGTTTTCTATCAATGAGCTAAAATAAAATAAATAATAAACATCCCGATACCGAATTATCAGATCGATTGTTAATGTTCACCATACGAATGATAGCCAAGTATAGTACCATTTTACATACGGTAAGAGGGTTTTTTAATAACCTACGCGTATAATGTGAAGAAAAATAAGGAAAATAAATCTGTAGGATCCGCCCAGCTTCTGATTTCAATACACATGGGATAAGGACTAGTATTTAATCCTTATTAAGGATTCATGTTTGGAACACACAAGTTCAAAAAAAAAAAAAGTATGATCTCCAAAGAAATCACTATAAAAATTTTTTTTTTAATACTATAAAATCTGATAATAACAACTGCAGTCTATAATAATATTTCAAAACCGTCCAGTATTATTTCTGAATCAGGCTTATTACTAAAAAAAATAATAATAAATTTCAAAAAATAAGGAAACGAGAATCCAATCAGACGTTTATTGTCAAAAAGAAAGATAACGACTGGGGTGGCGACGGTTTAAATAAAATGGATAGAGTAGTAAATCTGGCGTAAGGGTGAAGTAGTCGCGCCGTTACTTGAGATACACTCGACCAGATAACCCAAGGGGAGACCCCGGCAACTCGTCTTGCCTTCCTGGGGGTGAGAATATTTATTGACATGTTAAGCAGAGATCGTTCGTGTTTCAAACTCCCGTCATTCTCCATCTGATACGTACTGACAATTATGAAGAGGAATAAAATTACAAATTATGACTCGAGCAGAACATTACAGGATAAAATAAATTATTAAAGAGCTAGACTTAAATATCTTACTGGAATACCAAAATACTTACTGATACTCTTAGTTACTGACCTGAATGTACTCGGCCCCTTGCCTAACGCTGGTTCGCAGGCGTTCTACAGAATGAATTGTAGCGGGCACACCGAACTATTAAGTTGTAGGATAACGATGCCGTTATTAAATATTTTCTATATAAGGCATTTTTTTAATATAGCAACACTTTTTTAATTGATACATTGTTTAACAAATCACTGATTGTTATTTAATTGATTTGTGAAAATTAAGCTTGTACAACTATACTACTTATTTTTCCCATAAACATTTATGTATATTATTATATCGTTTCGTGAAAAAACTCCCCAGACTACCATGTGAAAGAACACGTCATGTTAGCATAACAATTTAATATTGTAAAATTACTTTTAAATAACTTACAGTGTTTCTCAAGGAACATTACGTGAACATTTCAGTCCCATATTGTTCCAACATACACCAAGGGAGTTGATATACACATAAAGCGCTTTATTTTACTTCAAAATAAAATATTCTTTACGTTTATAAAATATACAAAACAGTTAAATATTAGTTTGTGTTTAACTTTAAATGTGTACTACATAAATTCATTAGGTGACATATGTTGGTTGTCGTATTAAACATAAAAACGCCTTCATTATTATAGATACTACACGTGACGCATGGCTGTACGCTGGACGAATCTGCGTTCATTCAAGTCTGTAACTATCAGTATTTTGGAAATGATTATATTCCTATCTGAGTTGAAGTTATGTTACATTCCAAAATGTTTCACTACATGATTTTTTATCATATTACACTCTAAAGGGAAACAGGGTATATTGGCTAAAATTTTTAAAGATCATTAAATTTATTCGATCTGAGAATTTATAATATAAATTATTAATAGTTTTTTAACTAGAATAATACGTGTTGGTGTAGATATACAGTACAAGTAAACGTCACACAACACAAATATAAGTACAAAATACACAAGTATTATGGTGATCGATTTCGATGAACCACGCTCACCTTCCTCAGACAGAGTTATTCACAAAAGAAAGGAAAATGGTGTTCAACTATTATAAACTATAAATTATTGTAGATTTATATCAAATAAAAAAATCAATACCTTAAATCCTTTAAATACATAGTTTTAAAAAATATTGTTTGTTTACAAACTAAAACTTTTTTAACAACTTAATTTCTAGACTAAATACAACCTTTTTTACTATGTAATAAATAGATCTTTGGTAGATATTATATTCTAGGGTTTATAGTTTTTATTTAATTTTTTGTGTAATTGTCTTTTTTACTTTTGTATATATGATATTTAACTTACGGTTACTGTTTTATTGACGCTTATATTATAACTGTTCATGATTCATCAGAAAAAACATTTTATTGAATAATTACAACGTGAATCTTAATCAAGAATACGAAGCTAAGTAAAGTAAGCATTACAACTCAAGGAAATTATGATTTCTTAAATCATTAAGCAGAATATGAATTGAACATTTATTTCAAAAACAATTATAATTTTGTATACACACTCAATGCCATTGGGGGTAAAAATAAATAAACATAGTCAGAAGCACAGAGTATTTCAAAAAGAATTTCCCAATTTTAAATAGCCATTTGAAACAAGGGCTTAACCTAAACCTATTAGACATTAAAATACTCATAAAAAAATAAAGTTTACAAAATGTAACATAAACGTTCCTATGTCATCAAAATGCAGCACGGGTGACGTCTGGTCGATAGCTGAATTAATCCCAAACTGTACGTAAGGTATTTTTTATTTTTATTTACTTGATATAAAACAGGTTACAAACCCAATAACATTAGGGCAGTACAAACATGTAATACAATATCATATATCTTGTGGGTCAAATCCAAGTCCACTATCATGATCAAAATGCACAACCTACTAATACAAATATACTAATAATAAATACAATAAATAATAGAAAAACACAGTGTTCCTAATGTTCAATTTTATGTTCTAATTTTAATTGCCAGCTTTAAACTATCGACTAAATATCATCCGTGTTGCAAATAGAGAACTTTTATGATACATTTTCATAAACTTCATTCTTTTGTGAGTATTTTAATGTCTAATATGTTTGGGTAAAGCCCTTGTTTTGAATGAATATGTATATAGAGCTATTTTAAATCGGGTCATTATTTTAGAAACGTACATAGATATTGAAATTCAACGAAACCCAATTAAATAAAACAAGAAATCTTACACTTTAAATTAAACAATATTCATCATGATGTTTTAACACATGCGTTCTAAAGCATCTTATTCATGAATTGCTATCATACTTAAGGTGAAAACTATTTACTGCAATGAATAAATGAAAAAGTGTGTTTCAGCAAAATTATATTTCTTGAAAATTTTTCAATAGTATCAGGAGACAAAACAAGCATACTGATCAATATTAAATGATAAAAATTTAAAAAAATTATTGGAAGTACAATTAATTTATTAGATAAAATATATAAGAAACTTAAAATATATAATATGAAACAAAACCTGTATGGGCGGTGCAGCTCATAGGTTTCAGCTAACCACCTTAAGCGATCAACAAGGTTTTTTTTATAATCAGATATTGATGTTAAATTGAATTACCAAGGTTGATCTATATTAAGATTTAGGCATAAATTCAACAAATAACGATTCTTTACTTGAGCAATTAAGAGGAAACAATCGACCAAGTTTAATGATGAAAATAAAAAAATTAAATGTACAACATGTGTTTAGAAGAACGAAATAAATAAAAACTTATCCTTATCAAAAAAAACATCCCCTCACCAACATCAAGTTATTCAATTAGTTGCATATTTATGTTTTGTTATATTGATCCCTTAAGTGTTTAGTAAAGGTATATGAATGTATGCAATATATGTTATAGTTTCTTAATTTAAAATACGAGCTCGTAGGCCTAGATATAAAAGCTGTAATATGTACAGGGTGGGAACAAAATACGGAAACACTTTCAAAACTTTTGTGACTTCTCATTTAAAAGTGAAATCTTGTAAACATGGTTACAAATAACATACTTTTCAAGCCTATAGTGACATTACATATTTTCAGGGGGACCGCCCACAAGGAGTTGAACGAAAATCGTCAATGTAACCCTATGTCGAGTTTTTTATTAAATGAAAGGTCATTTGACTTCTCTTGATATCAAATTCAAGAGAAATTAATTGCCGCAAACCGGACTACGAAAGGTTTATCCTTTCCAGAGTAATGGTCGTTTGAATTTCAAAGTAACTAATTTTAACAATGTTATTTCTCCGCTATTTAAAGATTTCAAGTAAGTTATTCTGATCAAAAATTATACTTTACGGGACAAAATTATTAATATAATTAAATGATCAAATTATATATGGAAAACGTAACGTTTTATGAAAGTGTTTCCATACTTTTTTCCACCCTGTACATGGAAAAAGGTCTAAAAGTCATTTATATTAATAAAAATATAAAACGATCTCCTGTCACAAAGTTAAATCCAATCCATCGTGCCATTAAAGACCTGCGTCACCGATTCTATTTATACTAGCTATTATGGTATATTGCACGACACAGGAAGCCAAGGAAGTAAAGTTGCAATTAGAGCACCACTTATGTCTTTCATGACCCTATTCAGTTGAGCACTAATCGCTTCAGTATATACGCTGTTAAACAGAACGAGAGTGCAGTAGTCAGCTTCTGAATAGAGCAGTGATAAAGCAGTTGTACACAGAACGTGTGTGATTACCCCACAAGTTGTCTGCCCTGGTTTTAATTTTAGCTACTGTTACTTCCAGGTACTGTGGATGATCATTGGAACGGAGTTTTACACTATTAAGAAAACTGTTCTATTTTCGATTAGCTAGCCAATTACATAAGTGGGAGCTGGCCACTTCTGTTGTCAAGGAGTTAGAATTTAGCTTACAAGTTCTAAAATATTGTTTGAGAGCTGCAAGATCACTTGTGTGTTTTTTGTTTTTTTTTTTTTTTTTTTTTTTAACTCTGTAGTCCTTGTGCTGATTAGCAACAACAATATCATCTGAATATATAAATTTTCTAAGTTTTTTAATTGGAATATAAGAGGTATACACGTTAAAGAAAATTGGAGTTAGTACAGACCCCTGTGGTAAACCATCCTTTAGCTGTCTATAAGAGCTTTCCTCACAACCCAGATGAACTTTTATTTATCCGGCACTAAGTATTGACTCCAAAAGTCGTAAAATAAAGGGACAGGGAAGGAGGCTGTAGAAGTTTAACAACAAATTTCGCTCCATACTGTGTCATAAGGTTTAGTTTTTGAAGGTTGGTTAGAAGACAAGACTTAATAGTCATATATCCACCTAATAAAGCCATTTTTCATTATATTTCTCGCCGCTGTAGGATTAATAAAATCTGAAGATATTTTCTAGTCATTTTCAAACTTATTCTCGATAAACGATGTTAGAGCAAGGATATAGTCGCCACAACTTCGGCCAGGGTGAAAACCACCCGGCTCAACTGTAACATTAGAATCATGAATGGGTGATATTCTATTGTATACAAATCTTGCCAGCAACTATAAAGATACACTAAGAAGAGATATAAGGTGATAACTTTCCAGTTGATCGGACTATTTACCAGGTCTCACCACAGCTACTACTTTTGATCACTTAAATGCTTTTGGCAAATCAAATCAAAACATCTTTATTGAAAAACAGTTAAACGACTGCATAGTAGCTTCTCAAGTTTAATTTAGTGCCCAACATTCATTAAATAAGCAAACAATACAATTGCATAACTACTTATAATTTATACTTATAGGCTGATTAGTATAATCATAAGTTTCCTATGAGAGAAAATCCCTAACGCTTTAGTAATGCTTATCTATTAAGTACAGTAGTTCTTTCAGGCATTACCAAAAGACAAGCAACGAATACTGGCCCTTAGCTCGTCCGGCAGTGCGTTGTAGAATCCGATACTATTACATAAAAGATGTTTTGTGAAAGTGTCACAAATAGGCTTTTTCCCCCAAGACTCGCCTGTAGCCATTATTATATTGTAGACTGTTTGAAGCCATGTTTTCACTTTGCTACCAGATGCAGTGGTCTCTTTCTTATTACATTCAACCTCTGACTTTCAGTTTAGCTATGTTAGAAGTCTTTGGATGGAGCACTTCTCTTTAATTTTGCGATTGGAGCTTTCTTAAAAAAAAAAAACTACACTTTTTTGCTGCTGTGGGAAAAACTTATATTTCCAACAGTTTAAACCCAGTCCAGTAGCAGCAGTGCAGCAGCAGATTAGCTGTGTTGGAGTGTTCGGTGGCATTACACTCTTTGTAAAGGTCATCTGATTCCTGATTCCATCCTGGTATATACTCCTTTCTGTATCCTCGGTATGCAAGCTTTATCAATGGACAATACGAGACTTGTGAAACGATCGTATTATTGTAGGGGGAATGAACCTTATGCTATCGACAAGCCTGGTGGAAAAAGCCTACCAGCATTTATATTTGCAATTCAATCTAGGCCTAGGAAGAGATGGAACTATTGTAATTTGTATCCCCAATGAAACCATGAACAATGAATTTGTGAGATGTTGGTAGTGGGGAAACATCAAGAATGTTTCTCCTAATCGATTTTAATAATCGTTCACATGAGCAGAGGCTTAATTTAGGTGAGTAACTTCGACGCCAACTAGCTGAAAGGATAAGGAAAAGGTTGTTCATTTACTTTTACGAAATGTTTAAGAAAAGGTTTTGTGTAGTATAGACATATAACTGCTTAAGGTTAACCAATAACCATTCCAATGGGGATACACGACTGGCGTTTAAAACGTTACCAGTTGATGGTCTGGTTCACTATTCAGTGACTTTCTAGATCGACTTCCTTTACAACTTCGTATTGTATTAGCTAAGCCGAGGCTGATAGATTTTGTCAGTTAATGCGAACTGGCATTATTGATTGTTTGTTGATTATTTGTGGCTATACTTATCAAAGATAACAATTTGTAGGACAAATTAAGTTTCACATTAAATTATTCAAGCTGAAAATGATGTTAACAGTGATTAAAATAGACCGATAATTTAAAACTGAAAATATTTATCAATATCACAATGATGCTTGATTTGAAACTTGGTTTAGATGTATATTTGTTCTTATATATGGATGCGTATAGCTGTGCGTGACCTTTGTTGTTTATAGTTGTACTAACCTCCATGCGAAACTCTGTACTGTATACATAAACCCATTCTAAATGGCCTGTGAACAGCGCATGTGCCACAGATTGTGTCCCCCCACCACGTACAGTCATATGTTCATGGAACAGTCACTACTAGCACTTCTACTACAGTAAGTGAACAACGACTGAACTTGTCATAGTGTTAACATTAGATTTGCTGTGAGTTGTTAAACCAATTCAGCTCTATTTTAGTATTTTAAATGGTTTAAATGATAGAGAAATTGTCCATTTCACCTAACTTTGTTGAATTTGTATCAAAATTTTAACTCCGATATCAATAGATACTCACCTCGACAATTAATTTGTGATAGAATAAAACTGTTAATCGACGTTGAAAAAGCGAAACCTAAGATATGGTACCAAAACTGAATGAATAAAATTTATTTTATGGAGTATTGTTTTTAATATATTATTTTAATTTTAAAATTGACAGATTTACTTACAAAATAATAAATTAAAAGATACCCAGTTTGATCCTAATCAAAATTAAACAAAACAACAAATAATTTAAAGAGAAAAGCTGACGGCAATTAATTCATAACAAACGAAAGAATAGTCGTCCTTAGTTTGTAACAATGAGTGAATTCCGTTTTTTACACTCATCACACACCCGTCTTCACAGCCATGTCTCGATGATTAGCTATGATTACCGTTTTGTTAATAAGTAAGTTTAGTAAAATAAACACGTATTAAAAAATTTTTTACACTAATTTATTTATTTTTAAATTTACCAAGTTAATAGTAATTTTGATTTATTTTTAACATAGTAAACCGTGCGTTGTATAACAACACTGTCCTCCCTACTCTTCGTAACAAGATGGTAGTGGGGTGGGGGGTTTTTGCACTTCCCCTCCCCGTCGTCTCTGACGTCACCAGAGATGGAAGGAGAAAGCACTAAACTTGTAGCAAGTCGCTGTTATGGCGTATCAGCCCATCATACAATCTACAAGCCTCGTAATCCTAGCTGGTTTTGGTCCTTTAAACCACCCCCGACGTTATTTCAGCTACTTCTTGCTACTGTGTTGGCGTCGTTTCTGTTTATTGTTCACGTTTATACAACGTCTACATTTTGACAACGATCGTTTTATGAACTATATTAATAGTTCTTTTATATTATCGTTTATTTTATTATTTATTAAATAAGCCTTATAAGCATTAACATTAAATTAGCTTCTCTTCACTAAATAATATAACTTTTTTGGGATTTATTTCGATTTCATTTCTAAAATCATTTTCAATACCTTCTTCAAAAATGATTTTAGAAGGGATTAAAATTATTTTAGAAATTAAGTCGAAATAAATCTCAAAAAATGTGTATTATTTAGTGATGAGAAGCTAATTTAATGTTAATGCTTATAATTATCACCATCAAGAAGAATGACATACCATACTTATTATTAATAAACCTTATTTTCATAGAAAGTTTTGTTGTATTCAGTTTTTAATATATATTTTTCTTCCCGAGGAGTCTCTTTAAAATGTTAAAGAGTGTTTAAAACAAATTAATAAAATATATTAATCTAAGAAACACTTCAAGAATAACTTGTAAGGGCACAATCTAAAATTTAAAACATAATTTCAAACACCCTAAGATCTATCCAACGTTCGTATATGACCTTGACATCAATCGGCTTTCAAAGCAAATAAAAATAAAGAGTAGAGAATGCTTCAAAAAACATTAGAGCAAAGGTCTCAGTCATACTTTGTTGCAGCTGTTAAGTTCATACGCTTAGAAGCCCTTTAAGGTTATACGTTCCTTATGACAAAAAAAATTCTAGACAACGATACATGATACATTGCTTTAAAATAGCTTCAAAATGACGTATATTACGAAAATTACAAAACGAAATATAAAGGTTGTGGAACATTCCTAGAAGGGCAAGCCATGTTGAACTTTGATGTGAGTTAAGTTTTTAATTATCACTTTAAATAAATATGTTTTAAGTTTTTATCTCTGAACTGAATGTTCTATGCATAATGTACCCTTTTGAAAATAATAGTTCATTCCCACATACAATCTCATACATCCTATGGCAGCACATCTACTCAAAACGTACAAGACCTACAAAAAATCAGATCGAATAATTGTAGAATTGTAAATGAACAGAATCGGTAAATTATAACTTTCCAGTTAAAAATTCTCACTTTGACTGGATTTTCTATTTATGACCGTGTTATGTATTTAAAACACTTAATATCCATAACGATTACGTAAGAAGAAAAATTTAAATATTTCTGCAAAACTATAATTTTTATAATTTAAAAACAGGAAGAATCATTTTTTAGAATAACCTTAACAATCTTTAAAAAAAATCTTATTTATTAATACCTTGTCAGTTAACCTGAAAAGCAATATAGACAATGGTGATTTTAGGAATAGAGATAAAAATTACTCAATTGCAAAATCCTTATATTTGGAAAAATGTTTAACCTAATATATTAGATTGTTTTATTATATTTTAATTTCCTTTTTATAAACTGTCCTGTTTATTTTTTTCATGGTTATTACTTTTAATTGTGTTATTACTATAGCTTACATTAGTTAAATTGCATTGTACAAATATTAATAATGTTATATTGTTCTTCATTTTATTGCCATGTTATTTATGCTAGAGAAAAGTAGTTTATATGCTGCATATTATTCTCCGTGAAGGCAAAAGATAAATATATTAGATAGTTTAACTGTCTATATTTAAGTCTATTTACTGCGTACAAAAAGTTACCTTGAACAAATAAAGATTTTTTATTTGATTTGATATTATTGTTATATAATTTTGTAACAATGTATCAAAAAGGTTCCTATTACTAATAAAAAACATCTTTATACGATAATTATTCTCTTTAAAAATTCCGAAGAAGTATTACAAATATATAAGAACTTCACGGATATTAAACGTGAAAGAGTATTATAGTAACAGATGATAATATATTCATAACTGTATTATTAGACATGAGAAGATCCTTCCGTGAAGGCTTGCTGATTAATCATGTTATTATAACGATTGTTTGCTTAGGACTTGTTGTTTGAACTCGATTATCCGAAAGTGTATTAACATTTCTTGCAACTTTAATTCAAAAACTTGACGTTATTCGAAAAGAGTTAAGTTTTAACATTAATTACATTAAAACCTCAAGCATGATAAACATTCAATATCAAAAGTTTATTTTCATGATAAAAAAGCATCTAAATTGACGTTGTCCACTTAAGTACTGTATGATTGAAATATTTTGAGTGGATTGGGAGAGGATTTATTTTCTTATTATTGTGTTATTTCATAAGAAATCGGCTTTATATTCCTCTTTACTAACAATGACGGTTATTTAGTTTTTTTATTTGGTACTTGGTGGAATTTCGATGGATTTAAATTAAACATTTTTAGTAATTCCACAGTTTTTAATTTTTGAATAATGCATTTTCGATAGTTATGGCATCTTCAGATCATAATAACCAAATTGTTATTTTTTTGGTTATTGTTATAATAACAATTTGGTTATTATGATCTGAAGATGCCTTAACTGGCGAAAATGCATTAATAAAAAATTAAAAACTGTGGAATTACTAAAAACGGTTATTTAGCTATGGATATTGAGTACAGAAGAGAAAAGAGTATTAGCGTTGTCAGTTAGATAAAAGTCAGACCAATACTAGGTGGTTTGGATTCCACATAAAGCTATATTGGGCTATCATTAAATGGCTCTTTCTAAGGAACAGTCAACCTTGGTTAGTAAAAAATCACTACATTCGTTCATTTACAATTATAACGTTCATTCACTACTCATATTCGCTCATATATATACTATCTGTGTTTAAATAATGATGGAAAATAAATTGTTTACAGAATAATACTTATAAAGTTCACCGCGAAATATGTGAATACCTTTCACGCAAGCTTGTAAGCAAACATAAAAATGACTTTTGTAACAATGACAGCTTTCTCAAAAAGTATGCTCTGTATTTAGCCTATATGCTTATGACAAATACAACATTTCAAGTTAAAAGCTATTTTTTATAAAGGATGTATAATCTTACTTGTTCCTTATTGAACTTTTTTTTATTAATTATTTATTTTTTTACTTTTTTCTCCCAGAAAACTGAAAGTATTTGTAACAGTTATGGGGATGAATAGGCCGTAAACGTATTGACAAGTTACTTTTGTCACATACTAGCCAAAAACCCTTGCTCTGCAATTGGGTGGTTCTCTACGCTTGCTTACCCTTCCCTTCGCGGTTCTCTCCAAACTATCACATCAATATAAAAGATACTCGTGCTGCCATTTTTCTGGATAACGATGTTTTTTAGTCTAGAAAACCATGAAATATCTTTTAGGAGAACACAAAGCAGTGTAATCACGTTAGTTAGTGGAAATGGCCTTAGACATTTCACGATTAAAACCAAATTAGCCGAGCTGTTGTGTCATGTTTATGTGTTTTGTATCAGGAGTTTTAAATAAACTATTAAATTGAATTAAAGGCAATGCTACTCTTAAAAGAAACAAACGAAACTACTTTAAAAAATCCTCTCACAATGGATCCATTCATAGTCATGATACAGTAGCTAACTTCCCCACCAATTTCATCAAAATCTGTTTATTGTTTCCGGAGATTTAATGATGAGTTTGTCGTTTTTTGATTATATATATTTAGAAGAATCGTCCATTCTTTTATATTCTCCAGGCTTCAAAGCCATACCAAGCCTTGCCGCTATACTCCAATCTCACATGACGTAGCTGAACTGTTTCTTTCCACTACACTTGAGTCATTTTGTTTATTACTATAACAAGCATTCCTCAAATGAACTTTTTGTGTGCCATGGCTCTTCAAGTGTGTCTACCCTTTATTATAGTACTTTATATTGTACTAAGCAAATAAATCAACTATAACTAACTTTACAGCTACGCACTCTTTACGTCTTTAGTTTTATGTTAAAATATAAATCATATTAATGACATAAAAGTACATCCTAATCTAATAATATTTCTTTTGAATTAATTTTTTGGTTGTAATTTTCAAACCTTGTTCCATTAAATTGTTTATACTCAATGACTTTTAAAATCCAAAATCAATTGATGTAACAGTAAAAGTTGTTTTACTTACTTTTATAGCCAGACAAATTTTAAATGGTACTAACGTTAGCTATTTAATTAATCATATGTGTTTAAATGTGCCATAATCAATTAACTATCATGATTTTTAAGATACTTTTATGATTTTTAACATAATTGACAAGGTACATTATCATTGATTTTTGTTATACAATTTAGTGCATCTAACTCAAAATCACTGTATAAATGAGGTATCATAGGTTTCATGTATGCATATAAAATACGTAATAATGTTATTTTATTCATTCTTTAAAAGTATCAGGCTCTTTTGTAATTTACAATTATATATTTTTTAAAGACAATGTTATTTCTTACTCTTATTGTTATCAAAAATGTATACCTCCTTCTTAACCTTACCGTTAAGAACCGTTGTTAACCTTACCTCCTTCTCTGTTACCGTTACCGTAGATTATTGATAGTTGCGGAAGACTTATTCAAACAGAGGAATAGGAGAACCAAAAGAGTACGAGATGAACATTTCTCATGAATACGTCCACCCTAGGCCAGGATACGAACCTGCACACTTTCTAGCTCAGGTTTAAAGTGCTTATGCTTAGAGTGCTTATGCTTAGAGTGCTCTGCTCTTCAATCAATATTAAACTTTACAAGGTAATTAAACTTGATACAAATGAAAAATAAAAACATACTCTCAATAAAGTTGAATAAGATTGTTTAAAATTGCTGCTAGATTACTAAAAATATCTGAGGGAGCAAGGCTATAAAACGTCTAAGGATACTCAAGTAAATTTACTTTCTTGTTTAATGGGTTTTTAACAGTTCACTATAGCTCAAGATTCTGAATTGTTCAGATTATAATCAAGTATAATTTTTATAAATGAACATGTCCCCCAAAAATCCTTAAACCCTCATTCATCCTTCAAATATTCTTTGTAATCGGTCGATAAACCACGACTGTAGACTACAGTTAGTCTGTACAGGACAGGAATACACAATGAAACCCATTTATCAAGGGACGATTGTTGGTGCTATGTAAGGCATGTCCTTCAGTGACAATGACAATTTAATATGTAAGATGATATGTAAGGTCATTACATGTAATGACTCACTACCGGCCAGAATGCCTCCAGCACTGGGGGGTTGGTCAGGTGTTCAGTCGGTAATAGGGTTAGTTACCAGATGGGTGGTACGGCCTTAGGCTTGTCCATCTACCTCAATTACTTACCCTACCTTATTCTGTTTATTTATGTGCAATCAGCTTCGTGGTTCTGGAAGCTTTATTTGAAGCTGTTTTATAATATCTTTGAATTTACCGTTTCTGTTTTAAATATTTTAACCCTTTGGTAGTTTATTTATTGTATTATTATTATTATTATACATGCATAATTGGACAACGTTAACACTGTTTTGATTATTTAGATTTTCTCTTTGGCCAAACTTTTTTTCATTATTTCCAAGTGAGCTCTATCTTTTGCTAGTACAGTTTGTTCCAGCGTTTTTCTTGTTACCTTCTGATCAACATTACAATGTAAAATCTTTTACCTAAATATGTTTCTGTAATATATTTTAATTGCCTGTAATAGGTTTACTAGATTAGCGGTGCAGGCTAAGACTTGTCTATCTGACTCATTACTTACCTGTTCCTGTTTATTTATGTCCAATAAGTAAGCAGGGAAATTCTGAAAGCTCACTTTGAAATGTTTTGATAAATCTTTTAATTGTTTTCTGTTTTAAATAGTATAAATCTTTTTATAGCATTTCATGAATGTTTATTATTATTAATGTATGGATCCGATTGGACCTGGTGACGTAAAGGCACAGCTATTTTGAAAATTGCTTTACTTTGCATCCAAATTTGTGTCATTTTTAAAATGAGCTCTCTATTTAACTAGACTAGGATGTTCCGGTTTTTTGTCAACTACTAGCCAACTTTCCAAATAAAAATATTTTGCTTTTATGTGCTCTTATTATGTCATTCAATTTCTGTGAATATTGGATAATAATTTGACTAAAAACAACTATCCTGACTGCTTCATTATATATTTATATAGTAACTAAACCCGACCATGCTCGCCTCGCTGTAATACACTGATAAAAGAATTATTTACTTAAGTTGTTATAAAAATAAACGTTGACTGTGTACTTCATTTTATTTGAAATAAAGTAATTTATAATTGTTTTTATAAATAAACAATCATTGACTACTTCACTAAAATATGTACAGCAATATGTAGGCTTTAATTCAAAATTAAAATGTTCGAATTATGTTACAAGAAAATGAAATATATTTCTGGACGTAATGTTCTGATTGACAACATTATACAATAGGCTTGATGGCTAACCCACCCATCCTACATGACTTCCCACATACTACACAAGTACGCCTTTAACAGCCTTCCCACCCAACCAAGCACGAATTGGTTGATTATAGGTGGGTGATTGTGATTAAATTTAGTATATGTCACAGAAAAAGGGTTAGTAGATAACAGTGTACTTTAGTTGTTAAAAATAATGCATCTAATTTTATAAATGAATAACTTGTATTTATTCTTTTTAGCAGGACAATGTATTGTTTGGATTATATCTACTTCAATCATTTTGCCATATTACAGTTAAAATTATTTTTAAATATATTTTTTTTATATATAATTTATAATACGGGGAGAATAGTGTTACGAACTCAAGAATTTAATCATCTTTAAAAATTATATTAGGTATAAATGCTTTTACTTCAATAAATTAGATAAAATCTATACCAAATGCACTCGTATACTTTTATATATAAGTTTTTGCAACTACCTACCGATTCACGTAACTTAAACAATTCAACAATGCCACTGTAACTTGACTTGTTATATATTTTACGCTTATGGTTAAAAAAAAACTTGTTAGCACAGGGATCAGTGGGTGGTACTTTATGATGAGCTAAAAACATTTTAAAGTGATAATCGATCAAAATTATATAAATACTTTGTTGTACATACCTTTTAGCTCAAATAAACAGTTTGTAACTAGAGTTAACGATTTTGGGAAATACAGGACGTCCAGTATCCGGTCACACCTGGAACAGAACATTAACAGATAAATATCTAGCACCATTCTACTACATACACTGTAAACATAATTGTTTTCGAAAACATGTCATAAAAAGACAAAAGCTACAACAACTATGGAACCAATAATCCCTCCGTGGAGATTATGACAGTGCTGTTTACAAACGCCGTGTCACAGCAGTTCCACCAGGGATCGGTTTACAACAGTCAACTCGTAGACCAACTTTCATCTGTAACTTTTCTATGTACCCATCAAACACGTTTACTCTATTACCACTTGCTTTATTGTTTTATAAACTTTTACACTTGTACATTTTGTTGTTAAGACGACTTTTTTTCGGAAAAGTTTTACTCAAGGCAATGGAAGGTTTAATAAATTATTATTTATAAGTACAATTTAGTAAAGTAGTAGGCATGAGGTAAGTTATACTATTTTTTTTTTCTATTTCACCTGTATATACGAGAAATGAGAGAAATACATCGATCTGATCAGAATTAAGTACAACAAGCCCCCCAACTAACCCCCGATGGCCCTCCAATAAGCACCCTCCCTCCCAAGAACATTTATAATGTTCTTGATAATTCATATATTTATTTTTATTGTTTACTAATATCTTAAACATTAACTTAGTTATTAAACTGCCTGTGAAAAATAATAAAACTATATGTATTCTTTTTGAAGCGAAAACGTTTATAAACAGGAAGGGATAATATAGAGAAAAAATAAACAGAGTTTACTTTCTTATGGCCGAAACTAACGCCTCATAAATCTTTGGTAAAAAATTCTACGTTTATACTTCAGGAGTTCGAGAGGAATAAGATGAGGGGCTAACAACACTGCTGGCCCTACCTTCCACACAGAAAACTGGAGAACTAACTACCTGACACTCCAAGTTTCTATAACCCGAGACACCCATTCAGCGCACTATTGCATGTTACCTCTTTTTCTTTCATCTCTGTTCTCGAGAAAAATATGTTCTTTACGTATACAATTTTAGATTATTTTATAGACTAGTATTTTTGCGTATAGTTTTTAAACACGATATTTATCGTTATTGCTTGCTACTGTAAAACCAAATTTCGCCTAGAATTGCGTGTTCCAAAACTAACGAACTATAGATTTCGAAAGCATTTATATTAGGAAATAAGGATCTTGTGGTAATGCAACGTCTACTTAAATAAGGATCTTGTGGTAATGCAACGTCTACTTAAATCGCTGGATATTGAATTATTCTTCAACTTGTTGCTGTGGTGACCTTGTTTATGACTTCACTTTGATATGAGAAGATCCTTCCAGGAAGGCTTAGTGACTAGTTCTGTTATCAAACCACTGTTTGCATAGGACTTGTTTCAAGAACTCCACTATCGTTGACGCATGATGTATCAAAAACTTCTCAAGTATTCATCTTTTAGGTTGTGTCATACTTGTATTAATAGAAGTGTTGGCAATTTGATTTCCATGAATATATAACATTGACACATAATATAAACGAACACAATAATTCTCAATCACTAAGAGCTTAATCAGTAAAATACATTTCCGTAGTACATGAATTAATATACATGTTCATTTTATTAATCTAAATTATGGATAAATATGGTGAAGCGTGACTTGTAAACTTCAAAGTTGAAATCACAATAGATCGTAACTAAGACGAAAGATTAATAATTCGAAAACCTAAATTAATAAGTAGTTTAACATATTTAATGTGTTCACTAAAAGGATATCTAAATTAATACTATAAAAAATTAAGAAATAACTTAAAATATAACTAAACAACATAAAAGAAATGAATTAATGTTCTGCTAGTGTAAACCACATCAAAAAAGTCCGATGACATTTTAGGCGGTGTTGCCATATCGTTTTTGAGAATCACTAAACCACATGTATCATCTATGACAAGTATGCAAATGTTCAATACTACCAATTTAATTGACATTATGTTTACAAAACAACTCTATGATAATATTCTAAACCTCTAGAACGAAGTGGTAAAATTAACTATGGTATGTGTTAGTCCTGTATTTGTTTATAGCGTTATAATGATACAAATATTTTATATCCAGTAGAAAGTACTATTAATATTTATAAAGTGAAATAGTTGTTTTATCCGTAATTATATAACTAAATATATATAATTTAGTTATTTAATTTGTTTGTATAAAACACGTGCATTTGTTTGTAACACGAACACGGTAACTATCAAGAAAAGTCGTCAGGTATCACGACGAGACGGCGCAGTAGATTGTAACGTCATATGGGCGAAATCAGCTGGTTTGTTTTTCTATTAAATACTGGTAACTAAATCCACCAATTACATAGAAGCATTCAGCTGAATAGTTAAGCAAGTTATTTACCACTTATCAGCTGGAATTATAATTATGGGAATTAGCACAGTATTTTTGTGTTTATTTTTGCAACTTCGCCAATGTAACGTCATTGGAGATGCGCGTGATACCTAACGTCTTCTTTTTTAGGTAACGTGGTTTATATGTTAACGTGGTAACAAATGATAGTGTTTGTTTACTACAACAGATGTTTAGACAAATCATCAATATTTTCAAGGAATTTATATTTGACAACATAGCTGGGCAAGAAGTGAAGAGAGGGCTTCACATGCCACAACTATCATCGGACTACTTTGGTGAGGTTTACACTAATCAAATTAGACTATGTTTTTAAAAAATAAGTAATTTTAACATATAAATAAACATACTAACACGTAACACTTGCAATGCATACTACAATGCTATTCCTGTTTATGAAGAACGAATAATTTTAATGAACCGTTTCTGAGAACATATATTCAATGTAATATGCATATTAGCAACATCATAATCATGTTGTTTTGATTTTTTTTCAACTAGTCAATACTAATCCTTCGAATACGAATCTATACAGTTTTCGTCGGAACTACCGACAAAAAAGATAAAAAACATATTTACACCAAAATCAATGTTTAGCTCTAATTATGTAGTTTTCTTTCTTTAACAAAAATATTAAATCCATTTCTTCCTACGACAAATAAAAACTGATATATTTAACAACACAGGTTAAGTTTGGTCGTGTTGGATTTGTTTGGTTAGTTTTTTTTTTTTTTAGTAATCAGAATTTCAAGAAATTTACGACAAAAATTTGCTATGGATTCTTTCGTCTTCGTAGGGTTCAATATTTAAAAAAAATAAATAATGAAAATTGTGAGACTCTTATATTACATATTTCCTGGGTTGTTTTTATATAAAATAATATTGTATAATTAAATACTTTATAATTATACAATAAATCAATAACCTACACACAAACACACTCGAAGTCTCCTCGTAGTTTACACTCGTGTCCCGACTCATCAGCGCCTTTCACGGCCTCTCCAGTCTCATTCCCATCAAGGTGTGTTGGTCGATCCTTATCTGTTCAATAAATCGGGTAATTCGGTCCAGTCCGAGTAACCGATGGGACTTTCCCCTTGATTGAGGCGGCTCATGTGTGGCCCTGCCGTCACACAGCCTAGTATATCACACCTCCGGCAGGACAAGTCACTTATCTCTGGCGTCTAGTAGGGCTTATCTCCAGAGCAATCATGTTTCTTATCTACCAAACCAGATCAGGCAACGGCAATATATCTTAGAGACGTTTGATGTTGAAGTTCCAGAAATGTTGAAACAAAGTCAATTTTTGTGAGATTCAAGACCACAGACTGAGTTAACAAACGATCGATAAACGAAAGAAGTTATCTAAGGAGACAAAATAAAAAATTCGTCAGTTATACCGAAAAGAATCGTAAAACAAATGACTTACAATAGAAAGTCTTGTTATTTCTTGAGATTTGTTGGGCCAACGAAAGTTGTTATGGAGCAATAACAAAAGTGGTCCTTTCCTTCATGGACAAGTAAGTAATGTTACAACACAAACGTTTCACTCGTTTTTTCTGTTTCAAGGGTCTAAACTTGTTAGGTGTCTGGGTTAATTATGCAGGCTGCTTAGTATCTAAAACAAAATCCCTTAAAATATTTTCTTCATTTTGAATAAATAATGTGTAGTAAAAAAGATCATTCATATAAAAAAAAATTTGTTTAGTAAGAAACATGGTTAAAACATTTTTACATTAGCTAATATGTAGCTGACATACTTGTTTTAAACATATATCCTTACTAAATAAATAATTAGATAGTATATATTAGATAAATATTCATGTTTTTGCATTATTAATTAATGTGTATAGGTACAATAATATTTTTCTATCAAATATTTTACAACTAGAGATGGTGAACGGCATGATTGGCTCAAACATTTTAGTTTAATTTTCATACAATTAATTAGAACAGAATTAATTTCAATTACATCTTGATAGTCCAACTAAGCAAGGTGGATTAATTTGATAAATATGACTTCGATGAAAATTTGAGTTGTAAAAAAATGCCAACCATATTTTTTACAATCATCACCACTCGGCACGATGATTTTAATATTTACAATTTATTAGCGAGTCCTCGTGCATATTTATTTTGTAAGGAAAATAAGCTTACCATGAGTAATCAGAAGTAGTTATTAAAATGCTTTTTGAGATAATTTGTGAATAATGTAACGTGCCATTATACCAAATGTGTAGTATGAAATTCGTCAATTTTAATTACGTGTATTACTTAAAATTAATGGGACAAACAATCCCTAACCGACTGACCATTCACAGTAAATTTTAGCAAGTGTGTTCTAATGAAAAATATATACACAATAATTCAAATTTCTAGTTGAAGGAAAGTGTTCAAATCTAAATAAAATAAAAAATATATTAATTCTAATATATATAAAGTTAAAAATTAGGGCATATAATTTTTTAGTTACATAAAATATATATTTTATTGCATCCTAAATATATATATAATGCACAACAAAGAGGGTTGTTGTTACATGAAATGAAAGTTTTTTGGGTCAATAATCGTTTCATTCATTCAATATTAAGACGCCGATCATTAAGATAAGGGCGAATATGAGGGCCGAATGAGTGTGATGAATGTAGATGAACGAGTGTAGTCATTGTTACTAACTATGGTCGACTGTTTCTCAGAAAGAGCTATTTATTAGTAGCCCAATAGCCAGGACAAATGAGGCTCCAACAGCTTTACGTGGAATCCGAACCACGTAGTGTTGCTCTGACTTTTAGCTAAGTAACAAACCTGACATTCAGTTATGTTCCCTACAGAACATCTGAACCTTGACTACCATCCAACATGGACACCCCTGACTTCTCTAGTAGTGTCCACGTCGATGGCAACCCTTGAGCTGACGCCGTGTCGGTATTAAGAGGACTGATCATATAATCTATCGATCACAATCCCCTCAACACTGTGTCCCCAAGTACCTTGGTTACAGCACTGCGCCACCATTGGCGACTTTCATGAGGTGTTTTTTTTATACATTTTAGAAACGTAAATAGTATATTCAGAAGTATCTGTCATAAGTATTCCACTGTAATTGTAGTAAATGTAGGTATATGATTGGTTAAAGACTGTATAAATCAGACAACTTAACAAGCTCATTATAGATTGCAAGTATTCTGTTTACTAAATTACTGTCCATCGTAAGGTATTTATATAAATATAACATCAAGTTGTATAAGAAATGAATAAATAACAAGTTAGTTAGCTTAGGAAGATTTGAGATTGACAAATTAATAAAAAAAGTTTAAAAATTTAAAGATGTTCTTATTTCATCAGGCGAAGTTAGAGCTAAGAAGCTTTCTCTAACACTTAACCTCGGGATCAACGGCTTAAATGTGACATCAAACCACCACCAGTGACCGGGGAGGCGGGCTGTGTGGAAGGACAGGATAACTCAGACGGTCACCCATCCAAGAGACAGCCACGCTCTATGCTGCTTAACTCTGTTATATTGTGATAACGTCGGAACCCTCCGGTCAAGGCCACTGGCTTATTTGTGTTCTATCCATACATAATTAATAGTTCGAATATTACTTTCAGCAATAAGCAATAAGCATTTTTAGTACCACAATTCATTTTTTGCATTTCACAAATATGGTGGTTCGTTAATCAATATTAAAACTAGACAAGGGAATTCATGATAACTTATGATGAAATTAAATTTTATAAAGTAGCATAATATCTAATGATTTAACAATTCTTTCACTGAATATATCGCCTGTGTGACAAGTAAGGATTTAATCAGTTTTTTGTATTTGGCTAGTGACTGTTGTTTTTTTATTTCTAAAGGCAGTTTATTTAGCGTGTTAGTGTGTTTCTGTGTTTATTCAGCGTGTTGGCGTGTGCATGTGTTTGTGTGTTTCTGTCTGTGTGTGTTTATTTTTCTTTGTTACTTTGTCTTCAGGATATGATACTATAATTCTTATCTCCTGTAGAATCTGAGGATCATTCTCGGTCGTATTTTAGTTGACTTTGTTATGAGTTTTGTACTATGTAGTTTAAAAGAAACTAATTTGTTATTTGATTTCAACTGTTGCATCATCATATTGTATTGGAGTGTACACCTAGGTGTTCGTTTCACCCAGTAATACAAGACAGTTGGGGACAGCCACCACGACGTTACGGTGGTGGAGAGTGTATCTCTACCTAAGCTAATTGGGCCATTGATGGTTCCTTAAATACCCATCAAACCCGCCCTGCCAGCCGATAGCCCATAATGGTGATTGTGAAGGGCGTTTCTTTTACAGGTTTTATTTACTTACAAAGAGCAAAGAGAATTCTCTCCCGACTCTTGATTCCCCTGTGAAGCCGTGTGAGGCTTTGTTTCTCACTTCCATTATTCTTTTAGGACTGTTCTGACGTCAACATTTTTCTTTATATGGGTCATTTGTTTAATTTCCTATTTTTAGATTAGGAGACTATGTTAATATCTAATGATGTGTTCAAAAAGTAAAATAAAAGCTTCAAAACATTTGTTCAGGTTGTTTGTTGTACTCTCTTAATCCCCAACATTTTGTATTTTGATTTTCGACTTAAATTTAAAATATGACAAGAAGAAAACATCAAAATACGTTAAGTTTGACAAGGATATAACTGAAAATTTAGGGACATTTAAGAATTTAGTTTAAAGTTCTTAGTTGTTAAATTAGCATTTAACATATATCAAGTTCGTGGCAATTGGCATGGAAATTGAGAATATTATTTCCATATTTATTGTCGTTGCATAACCAAACATGAAATATAATTTTATTTTTTTCATTCAACTATGTACATATAAAACATTTAAGCTATTTTGAAAGATTTAAACGCTTAAAACTTGAATTATTGGCGTTGGTGTAAGTCTTACACTTAGACTAGTTAAGCTAATATAAATATACAACACTACTCAAAAGTACAGAATTTGAATTTATTTAGCATGGATAATATCGTAACTAGAATGCCTTTTATTGTTCAGTAAATGTAAACCTACTTTGAGTAGATATAAACCTACAAAATTAAATAAAGTAGTACATTTTTACGTTATCCCATGCAATTTTACATTGAAAACCACCGATAGCGTATTTTACGACTTGACATGTTAAACTAACGTACTTTTTAAGTCAGTACTGGCGGTGTGCTGCTGCAACCCAGTTACTTGGGAACAAAGTGTAGTGGACATTGTAGGTGATAGGCTCTATGCTCGCTCCTCTTAATACCGACACTGTTTCCCCTCAGTGGTTGCCAACGACGTGGAAACATTTTTTTTACGATTTGAAGGACCAGGCTACAAACCTGGTAATGGCCCCTAAGCCAAAAAGGCTTATTGTGCGCCCTCCTTTACAGGACTTCAAACGTCATCTAATCCAAGGTCCTTAGAGAACCTTGAGATTGCCTTGATGAGGTTTTCCACGTTCTAAATCGCCGCCCAAGGTGAGAGCCCACTTCCCAGCTAGGGCCGGGCAGTGAAAGAGGATGTGGCGTCCACACTCCTCCTCCTCCTCCCCTCATTTTCTACACAAGAGAATGGTGGTTGGGAACCCAAACATGTTCATGTGTGCCCGAAACTTCCAGTGTCCAGTTATAAAACCAACACTCTTCGGAGTTCTGGTCTTCCTAGAGAAATAGCTTCAGCCGTTTTGGAGTACGACGGCCCCAACAGGACCTCCTTGGCTTGCCTGTTACCTGGCGTTGCCTCCCACGTCTCCTGGAACTTGCCGGCGACCCCTGTAGAAGCAACCCTCTTGGCGACGCTGTAAGTAACCCCGCATGCCAGCTCTGGGCCAACGAGACGTTCCTCAGTGCCTTTCATGGAACAGTGGTCTTCCCTAACGTTTCCTAGTACCCCGGTATGACCTGGCACTCATGAAAGTATTCCCCTATTGGAACGCGCCAGCGTTTTAAGAACCCCGTGACAATCCCAAATGAGGTGAAATCGAAAGACGCAAGTGACCTTAGTGCCCCTTGGCTGTCTGAGTTCAGATATATTTTTTCCCCCTAAGGCTCAAATCTATGTTTGCCTGAGTACAGGCAGCTATGGCAGCCACTTGCTGCCAGTTTGACAAGGCTATAACTGAGCTCAGTTTTTGACCTGGCACCATAGACCCCGTAGCCAAACCCAAGGATGGTTCGTGAGCCATATGTGTACCACGTAATCGCGTTCTTCATCGCGATTGATTCACCTTGTTCCCAATATTTTCTGTCGCCAATGACGACACGATAAGGTTTGTCAAAGTCGGTTAGTCTAGGCATCCTATTTGAACACATCTCTAGAATGTGCGATTGTAAGTTGCTAGAGATTTCGGTATACTTACTGGCATAGTGAGCTTGCCAGCAACCGCTGGTCTGGAGCCTATATGCCGCAAGCCTTGCCTCTCACATGATACAAATGTCAAGGGGGCAGGCTTGACATCTCCATTGCAGTGGTGGGTGGACACATCTAGGAGAAGTCTGGGGTGTCCATGTCCTATGGTAGTCAAGGACTAGATATTGTGTAGGGGAAAGATCTGAGTATCAGAATTGTCAATTAGCTGAAAATCAGAACAATACTACGTAGTTTGGATTCCACGTAAAGCTGTAAGTTCCTTAGTTGGCTTGAATATTGGGCTATCAATAAATAGCCCTTTCTTAGCTTAAGATGAACTCAGATAGTAATCAGACTACACAGGCACACATATTCATGTAATAACTCATATTCGCCTTAAAATATGCACTAAGTTGTGTCGGCGGGTCAAATATTTAGGTAATTTAATAGCATAAAATAGTGTGTACAATATTGTTTCATAAAAAGCTTATATTTGTTTCTGACAGACCATTGGAAAACTAAGTAGAGAATAATTTCGGTAAATTCAAAAGACATAAAAGTTATATTAATTATGCTAAACATCAGTTTAGGTAGAGTTGGAAACTTGATCAATAAGACAAATGAATCGGAGGTGGAACACTAGAGGGGTTAAGGAGGGATTAAAGACTTGGGGTCGTCCGTTTCACTGAGCGACTGACTGACGATGCAGTGGAATTGAACTTCCGGTGTCACTAACTTCCTGTCTATAACCACTCAGTGACATATGATTGTAATTCTGTGACATTTCCAAGAAAATCGTATTATAAATACCCTTATGCCTATAAATATTTGCAGTGAATTTTAGCAAGTCGAATTGACCTTAAAAAATACATTATTTATTTTTAATTTATTAATGATTAGGTAAGTTTTTTTAACTGACTTTATTTGATAAAAAGACACGTTTGAAAAAAATTTTGTAACCAAAAACTCGTGTTCAAATTATTAATCATTTTTAGATCCATTTAAACTTTAGTATGGTTAATAACGGTAATATGTGTTACTGATTATTAATTTTAACACATCGTTTATTCATGTTTTATTTATAAACTAGTATTTTAATTACTTTGTAAATTATTTCTTTTCACAAATATGTAAAAAGCATCCTTAAATGACAGTTTTAATCAGCTACCTCTATGAACTAAACTATACATTTTTCAGAAAGGCAAACTATTAATAGATAATCCAAACCCCACAAAATATTTACATGACGTTATTGGCTATACCCTTGATATAAATCTATCGATCAATTGGAAAATTAAATTTAAACTATAGTACAAACATCATAAACATACAAACGTGAAGTGGAGGCAATTTCCTTAGTCAGTAAACTATTTGCTGCTTCTAAATTATATAAAAATTGCATTTGCCAGCGTAAACATTTGTAAGGACATAGACTACCGACCAACTCGTCACTCATACGTGCATACATTGACAAGGGCTTTAATTAACTCACAACACAGGAAAATTAATTTGCAAATTAATGGTCCCAGTAATTCGACATGTTTTATAAATCATAAATGTTGTACCAGTTATATTTTTTGTAACTTTTTATCTTCTATGTGTTTTACACGTTTAGGTACCCTGTTAATTAACCAATAGCCTTTGGCAGAATGCGCACATACGCCATTGTTTTTTTTTCTTTTGTTTTCTCTTAATGTTAGTGGCGACCTGATGACAGATATTGTTTCATTATATTTTACATTATTCATTAGTAAAATGCCGATGGGCAAAAATGAGGTGTGACTGAGTGTGATTAGTGTATATGAATGATTGTGATTGTAGTCGTTGTTACTAACTAAGGTCAACCATTCCTCAGAAAGAGCTATTTATCAATATGCCAATAGTCAGGGCAACTAAGTGACCTAGAGATTTACTTGGAATCCGAACCACGTAGTATTGGACTGATCTTCATTTCACAATATCTGACCTTGACTACCACCACACATGGAAACCTCAGACTTCTCTAGTATTGTCCCTTTCAATGGCAACCATTGGGCGGACACAATGTTGGTATTAAGAGTACTGAGCATAGAACCTACCGCATACAATATCCTCAACACTTATAAATATACAATAAATAACAATAACATATCAACACTAAAATAATAATATATTGTAGTTCAACAGTTTATTTTGTGTGGTAGCTGCCATAGCTGGGAGATACGTACAAAGATTTTCTGTAGATACAAACATCATCCCCCCCCAAAAAAAAAAAAAAAAAAAAAATAATAATAATAATAATAATAATAATTATGGTAAATGGCTAAAACACATATGATATATATAGTTCAATAATTTATTTAACTAAGACTAGCTAAGTTTTAGGCGTGGCTGTACTATTAATGGTTATGGTTTAGGCCTACGTATACAGTTAAGTATATAACCAAAATATTTTAAAAATAATTTACATTTGTTAAAAAGTGTAGCAAACTAACTAAATGTCATTCATACCAGTGCACAAAAAGTATATTAGTTTTAATACTAACAATATATTTATTTCGATCTACACTAAACCATGGCCAGATCTATGAACTATGCTCTGGTGTACGATCGGCAGGATGTGCCAATTTATTCAAACAATCGTCTCCCTTCACTTTGTTTGTACTAACTCTTTGAATGCATATTACGCTTAAAATACTGAAATATCTGAAGCATTAAAAAATAGGATTAAACTGCTTACAAGATTTTCAGCCTTAAAAACTGGCTCCGAATTTAACGTTTGAATTAAAGAGTCATAAGAAAATCTGAGGTCCTTTAAAGGTGACCGTTTTTGTCTCTTCAATTCAGGACAAACTGAATCGTCTCTGATGTTGGCTCGGCAGAAAAAATGGACACATTCCCAACACTTCACAGTCCAGAGTGAGTGTAAGTCAGTCCATTGAAGAAATTATAAACCTTGGCATTTTGCACTTGGCAGAAAGAGTGACACCACTGACATTCTAAGGCAGGAAAAGTTCCTCAGGGTGTCTTTTTTGTCTCTGTTACGCGTCCCTATGTTCTCTTGGACCCTCTTCTAACATGTCATAAGGGGTAATGTCATGAGATTTCCCCAACAAAGGTTTTTGGTAGTTATTCTCTTAAAATGTTTCAAAATATTATGACTTGGAGTGCCACACAAACATTTTAATCATTGGATACACCTCTGAAATGTTACAGGGGACAATAATTTGGGGTTTCACCACACAAAATTAACTATTGAATCCTCCTGTGACACGTTACAGTAGAAAATTACATGGAGCTCGCAACTCAAAGTTAACTATTGAGTCTTCATGCGACATGTTACAAGAGAAAATTACATGGAGCTCGCCACTCAAAGTTAAATATTGAATACTCCTGTGACATGTTACAAGAGGTGTCCATGTCCTATGGTAGTCAAGGACTAGATATTGTGTAGGGGAAAGATCTGAGTATCAGAATTGTCAATTAGCTGAAAATCAGAACAATACTACGTAGTTTGGATTCCACGTAAAGCTGTAAGTTCCTTAGTTGGCTTGAATATTGGGCTATCAATAAATAGCCCTTTCTTAGCTTAAGATGAACTCAGATAGTAATCAGACTACACAGGCACACATATTCATGTAATAACTCATATTCGCCTTAAAATATGCACTAAGTTGTGTCGGTGGGTCAAATATTTAGGTAATTTAATAGCATAAAATAGTGTGTACAATATTGTTTCATAAAAAGCTTATATTTGCTTCTGACAGACCATTGGAAAACTAAGTAGAGAATAATTTCGGTAAATTCAAAAGACATAAAAGTTATATTAATTATGCTAAACATCAGTTTAGGTAGAGTTGGAAACTTGATCAATAAGACAAATGAATCGGAGGTGGAACACTAGATATGTAAAAATATGTAAAAAGCATCCTTAAAGGACAGTTTTAATCAGCTACCTCTATGAACTAAACTATACATTTTTCAACATTTTTCAGAAAGGCAAGCTATTAATAGATAATCCAAACCCCACAAAATATTTACATGACGTTATTGGCTATACCCTTGATATAAATCTATCGATCAATTGGAAAATTAAATTTAAACTATAGTACAAACATCATAAACATACAAACGTGAAGTGGAGGCAATTTCCTTAGTCAGTAAACTATTTACTGCTTCTAAACTATATAAAAATTGCATTTGCCAGCGTAAACATTCATAAGGACATAGACTACCGACCAACTCGTCACTCATACATGCATACATTGAAAAGGACTTGAATTAACTCACAACACAGGAAAACTAATTTGCAAATTAATGGTCCCAGTAATACGACATGTTTTATAAATTATAAATGTTGTACCAGTTATATTTTTTGTAACTTTTTATCTTCTATGTGTTTTACATGTTTAGGTACCCTGTTAATTAACCAATAGCCTTTGGCAGAATGCGCACATACGCCATTGTTTTTTTTCTTTTGTTTTCTCTTAATGTTAGTGGCGACCTGATGACAGATATTGTTTCATTATGTTTTTCATTATTCATTAGTAAAATGCCGATGGGCGAAAATTAGGTGTGACTGAGTGTGATTAGTGTATATGAATGATTATGATTGTAGTCGTTGTTACTAACTAAGGTCAACCATTCCTCAGAAAGAGCTATTTATCAATATGCCAATAGTCAGGGCAACTAAGTGACCTAGAGATTTACTTGGAATCCGAACCACGTAGTATTGGACTGATCTTCATTTCACAATATCTGACCTTGACTACCACCACACATGGAAACCTCAGACTTCTCTAGTATTGTCCCTTTCAATGGCAACCATTGGGCGGACACCATGTTGGTATTAAGAGTACTGAGCATAGAACCTACCGCATACAATATCCTCAACACTTATAAATATACAATAAATAACAATAACATATCAACACTAAAATAATAATATATTGTAGTTCAACAGTTTATTTTGTGTGGTAGCTGCCATAGCTGGGAGATACGTACAGCTTTAAAGATTTCCTGTGGATAGAAACATCTTCCCCCCCCCCAAAAAAAATAATAATAATAATATCTATGGTAAATGGCTAAAACACATATGATATATAGTTCAATAATTTATTCAACTAAGACTAGCTAAGTTTTAGGCATGGCTGTACTATTAATAGTTATGGTTTAGGCCTACGTATACAGTTAAGTATATAACCAAAATATTTTACATTGACATTTTTTTTTGGGGGGGGAAGATGTTTCCATCCACAGAAAATCTTTAAAGCTGTACGTATCTCCCAGCTATGGCAGCTACCACACAAAATAAACTGTTGAACTACAATATATTATTATTTTATTGTTGATATGTTATTGTAAATAATTTACATTTGTTAAAAAGTGTAGCAAACTAACTAAATGTCATTCATACCAGTGCACAAAAAGTATATTAGTTTTAATACTAACAATATATTTATTTAGATCTACACTAAGCCATGGCCAGATCTATGAACTATGCTCTGGTGTACGATCGGCAGGATGTGCCAATTTATTCAAACAATCGTCTCTCTTCACTTTGTTTGTACTAACTCTTTGAATGGATATTACGCTTAAAATACTGAAATATCTGAAGCATTAAAAATAGGATTTAACTGCTTACAAGATTTTTAACCTTAAAAACTGGCTCCGAATTTAACGTTTGAATTAAAGATCAGTTATGAAAATCTGAGTTCTTTTAAAGGTGACCTTTTTTGTCTCTTCAGTTCAGGACAAACTGAATCGTCTCTGATGTTGGCACGGCAGAAAAAAATGGACATATTCCGAACACGTCACAGTCCAGAGTGAGTTTAAGTCAGTCCATTGAAGAAATTATAAACCTTGGCATTTTGCACTTGGCAGAAAGAGTGACACCACTGACAATCTAAGGCAGGAAAAGTTTCTCAGGGTGTCTTTTTTGTCTCTGTTATGCGTCCCTATGTTCTCTTGTACCCTCTTCTAACATGCCATAAGAGATAATGCCATGAGATTTCCCCAACAAAGGTTTTTGGTAGTTATGCTCTTAAAATGTTTCAAAATATTATGACTTGGAGTGCCACACAAACATTTAAATCATTGGATACCCCTCTGAAATGTTACAGTGGAAAATAATTTGGGGTTTCACCACACAAAATTAACTATTGAATCCTCCTGTGACATGTTACAAGAGAAAATTACAGGACGCTCCCCACACAAAGTTAACTATTGAATCCTCCTCTGATATGTTACAATGGAAAATTACATGGAGCTCGCAACTCAAAGTTAACTATTGAGTCTTCATGCGACATGTTACAAGAGAAAACTACATGGAGCTCGCCACTCAAAGTTAAATATTGAATACTCCTGTGACATGTTACAAGAGAAAACTACATGGAGCTCCCCACACAAAGTTAACTATTGAATCCTCCTCTGATATGTTACAAGAGAAAACTACATGGAGCTCCCCACACAAAGTTAACTATTGAATCCTCCTCTGATATGTTACAAGAGAAAATTACATGGAGCTCCCCACACAAAGTTAACTATTGAATCCTCCTCTGATATGTTACAAGAGAAAATTTCATGGAGCTCCCCAGACAAAGTTAACTATTGAATCCACCTCTGATATGTTACAAGAGAAAATTACATGGAGCTCCCCACACAAAGTTGGCTATTGAATCCTCCTCTGATATGTTACAAGAGAAAATTTCATGGAGCTCCCCACACAAAGTTAACTATTGAATCCACCTCTGATATGTTACAAGAGAAAATTACATGGAGCTCCCCACACAAAGTTAACTATTGAATCCTCCTCTGATATGTTACAAGAGAAAATTTCATGGTGCTCCCCACACAAAATTAGCTATTGAATCCACCTCTGATATGTTACAAGATAAAACTACATGGAGCTCCCCACACAAAGTTAACTATTGAATCCACCTCTGATATGTTACAAGAGAAAATTACATGGAGCTCCCCACACAAAGTTAACTATTGAATCCACCTCTGAAATGTTACAAAATAAAACTACATGGAGCTCCCCACACAAAGTTAACTATTGAATCCACCTCTGATATGTTACAAGAGAAAATTACATGGAGCTTTCCACACAAAGTTGGCTATTGAATCCACCTCTGATATGTTACAAGATAAAACTACATGGAGCTCCCCACACAAAGTTAACTATTGAATCCTCCTCTGATATGTTACAAGAGAAAATTTCATGGAGCACCCCACACAAAGTTAGCTATTGAATCCTCCTCTGTTATGTTACAAGAGAAAATTTCATGGAGTTCCCCACACAAAGTTAACTATTGAATCCTCCTCTGATATGTTAAAAGAGAAAACTACATGGAGCTCCCCACACAAAGTTGGCTATTGAATCCTCCTCTAATATGTTACAAGAGAAAACTACATGGAGCTCCCCACACAAAGTTAGCTGTTGCATCATCCTTTGATATGTTACAAGAGAAAATTACATGGAGCTCCCCACACAAAGTTGGCTATTGAATCCTCCTCTGATATGTTACAAGAGAAAACTACATGGAGCTCCCCACACAAAGTTAGCTATTGAATCCTCCTCTGATATGTTACAAGAGAAAACTACATGGAGTTCCCCACACAAAGTTAACTATTGAATCCTCCTCTGATATGTTACAAGAGAAAATTACATGGAGCTCCCCACACAAAGTTAACTATTGAATCCTCCTATGATATGTTACAAGAGAAAACTACATGGAGTTCCCCACACAAAGTTAACTATTGAATCCTCCTCTGATATGTTACAAGAGAAAATTACATGGAGCTTTCCACACAAAGTTGGCTATTGAATCCTCCTCTGATATGTTACATGAGAAAATTACATGGAGCTCCCCACACAAAGTTAACTATTGAATCCTCCTCTGATATATTACAAGAGAAAACTACATGGAGCTCCCCACACAAAGTTAACTATTGAATCCTCCTCTGATATGTTACAAGGGAAAACTACATGGAGCTCCCCACACAAAGTTAACTATTGAATCCTCCTCTGATATGTTACAAAAGAAAATTACACGGAGCTCCCCACACAAAGTTGGCTATTGAATCCTCCTCTGATATGTTACAAGAGAAAATTACATGGATCTCCCCACACAAAGTTAACTATTGAATCCTCCTCTGATATGTTACAAGAGAAAACTACATGGAGTTCCCCACACAAAGTTAACTATTGAATCCTCCTCTGATATGTTACAAGAGAAAATTACATGGAGCTCCCCACACAAAGTTAACTATTGAATCCTCCTCTGATATGTTACAAGAGAAAATTACATGGAGCTTGCCACTCAAAGTTAACTATTGAATCCTCCTGTGACATGTTACAACAAAGAATTACGTAGGGTGCCCCCTGATAAGGTTAAGTTTTGGGTCCTGCTGTGACATGCTATAATCTACATACAATAATTGTTGGCACTTTGCATGACACTAAATTCGAGAAATGAAAGGTCGTTGTGTCCCGTTCTATTTTAGAGCGGGGGTTCAAGCATGTGACATAAGACAGTAGGGGAATATGTAATGTAGTCTATGGTGTTAATGTGTGAGTTAGGGTCCGCAAGGTGGGAGGTGGAGGGGCGCTATCAGACAGCACGTGCTCAAACATTGACACACAGTGTTTGACAACCTGGGCGGCGAATAGCCCGGCTCCCTCAGACCACACAGTATTTCACACCACCACTATAAACTGGAAACTAGAACATACACTAATATGTAAGGTGAATACTACACCTCCCTGACGCTCTATACGAGTTAGGACTATAAAGTCCTATCCATATTCTGTTTGCCAATTTTCATTGCAATACTATTCATTATCATGTACATGCAATAATCCTAAATCTGGACGTCAGTTTCTTGAATATTTTTAGACAATTTATTCTTACTAAATTAATAATTACAATACTATGCAATACTATACAGGGGTCCCACAACAATGTTAGCTGCATTGTTCAGTTGGTCAATACCAATAAATAATACAGTATAAAACGTGTCCTATCTCGGGTTTAGGCTGATGTTTCTGTATATGATATTCATGAAATTCGGAATATCTAAAAAAACTGTTTAAGATATAATAGTGAAATTGTTTTAAAATATTTACTGTATCTAGGTAGGATAAATTGTACCGAGCATTTTAGTTTTTCTTGAAAATTACAAAATGACATTGCTTTTTTATACTTAGCAATGACATTTTTCAACTTTTTTCAAATGGATTTTTCGAGGTTAAAAAAAAATGTTCAGTAAAATTTATCCTTTTTAGATAATTTTTCATACTGAGTTTAAGTGTTATATATTTGTAAGATTTGAGATATATAGATGTTTGAGAAAACCAATTGAAATATGACACTTTTTTTCTTTTTTTCTAAGTAATGACCTGCTCAACGATGTGGCAAAGTTTCTTCAAATGGTTGCGAGACATACTTTATATAGAACTTGTCTATCACACATCTCTTACTAGATCTCTATATCTAAATCCTATCCATTGTCATTAAGGACCAGCCTCACTAATTCTACTTATGGTAGCTAATCCCTTCGTAAAAAGGTGCAGGGGACACTTATGTTTAGTCGTTTAGATTATCTCTTTTTTTAATTTTTTATACTGTTGGCACTGTTGGCGCAGTGGTGCTATAATCCAACTACTTGGGGACAAAGTGTTTGGGAGATTGTAGGTGATAGGTTCCATGATAGGTCCTCTTAATACCGACGCGGCGTCCGCTCAATGTTTGTCATCGACGTGAACACTAATAGAGTGTGTCCATGTTAGATGGTAGTCAAGGTTCAGATGTTGTACAGGGAAGAGAACTAAGTGTCAGACTTGTCAGTTAGCTGAAAATCAAACCAACACGACGTGGTTCGGATTCCACGTAAAGCAGTAGGTCCCATAGTTGCTCTGGCCATTGGGCTATTAATAAATAGTCCTATCTGAACTAAGTCGAACTCAGATAGTAACAATGACTACACTCGTTCATATACACTCATTCACTCCTCATATTCGCCCATATCTTGACGATCGGCGTCTTAGAAATGAATAATATACAATCAAAATAGTTACAGTACAATAATATAGATTAATTGCCTTTCAACTACGAAAAAATATTATACATAAGTAAATCCTTTAGATTGGAACTCTTTTATATATATTTTCGATATCGAACCGAATTTAAATGCACCTTGGTGCTGACTATCAAAGGGTCTGTATAAGCCTTCATACTAGGCCAAGAAAACAAGACTATTAAAGGTCCATGTAATCAACATGGGTCACGTGACCAGTCCTAATTACAAGCCAATCATATTACAGAGTTTTCCTCGTTGGTCGAGACGTGAGCGATACATCTAAGGACACGGAAATCATGTACTGTTACAAAACAACTCTTAGATAACTTACAATCAAAGCAATATTACAATATAGTCAATTTGTTCTCACCCAAGTTCAATTATAGTAACAAGTCTTATAAATGTAAACATTACTTGCAAATTAATCTAAAAAGAGACAACCAAGCTCTTATATATACCTATAAAAGGCAAATACCACTTTAGTCAGTCCACACTCATCGCTGTTACTAAAAAAGTACTAAGCCTACAAGGCTGAAATGTTGTAGAGTCAAAGGTGCAATAATTCCCTTCTTGTTGTAGATGTGCAATAAGAAGGGATTTTGAAAAATTCTTAGTAAATCGAAGATGGCAGATTTTATAGTGCCAAAAATGTTAAATGCCAAAAACAGTGTTTCTCTAATTGGGCATAATATAGAAAGGCCTGAAGAATAGGCTTTGTAAATTTTTACAAACTTAACCTATTACATATTCTACTTAAAAATATATACATAACAAAACAAAATGCTAATAACGAATTTTGAAAATGAAGAAATAATATCACATTAACAAAATAAATCACAAAAACACCCGAATTGTACAAGAACGCAGCACCTGCCTCCAAGCTCCTTAGATACGAACAGTGGTAATGACCTAAACAGGTGTAGCGGCTAAATGAAGGGTTCTACAGCAAAACTAGCACCATTTTCTGCACCTGATTTGAGACGATCTACAATTTTCTCACTATGACTTTTTGCTCTATCTCACCTCCTTCATCCTTAGGAAGTGCGAGATTTTCAATTTGCGCGTGTAAATCAAATTGGTTAATTTACGGCCTCTAAGAGTAGACTTACAAATATTTCTAGACTGTGAAACTTTGCTATCTAGGAGAACATACTGTATTCAATGAGAAAATATAAAAGTTAATCTGTATAGCCACATGTATAGCCAGTTCACAGGACATGGCTAAATATGGCAAGAAATCCGATATTTCACTGGTTAAGTGTCAACTACAGTAATTTGTGCCCTCTAAAAGTAGACTTAGAGATTTATTTGTCTAGACTTTGAACTTTTTTATCTAAGAGAACAAACTGATTTCCATAGGAACATTTTAAATATAATATGTATACAGTATATATAAATATATACAGGATGTTTCGCGAGAGGTTGGCACAACTTCAGGATATGATAGTAGGCATAAAAATAAGCAAAAAAGATCCTGTAAACATGTGGCCTATCTCACCTTGTTAAGTGTCTGTCTGTGTTTTTTATTTAAAAATTTATATCTCAAACATGGTTTGAGCTAATAATTTGAAACTTAGTATATTTGCTAACCTTGTTAGGGGTAGTTTAAAATAACAAAATTATCTTTATCAGTTTCAAAATGGTAACCATAAGAAATATGGAAAGTTAAATAACTTTAAAAGCACTATTTGTATTGAAAATTTATTAAAATACTTTAATTTTTTTAATTCAATAACAAATTCAAAGATACCTTAATTTTAAAAATCGGTTTGCAAACAAAAGAGTAAAGCACTTTTTTATGTGTGCTTGTTTAGGGTTTTTCACTTGTATGAAGTTTACTAACCAAATGTATATTTTCATAGTCAGTATAAACATTTGTTTTTAATTATTTTAAATATGAGCTGTTTTTATGTGAAGCCCGTTTTCATGTATGCTTGTTTAGGGTTTTCTAAAAAATAGCCTTTTGTTCATAAGAAAATTTATTTTACATAAAACAAAAACACAAATTGTATAATTGTCTTATAAATGCTGTCCAATGAGATGCCCTCCTTCATCAATAATCAATACATTCTTCAGCCTAAAACAATTAATTAAAAACAGCTGTTTATAATGACTATGAAGTTATACATTTGGTTAGTCAACTTCATACAAGTGAAAAACCCTAACAAGCATACATGAAAAAGTGCTTTACTCTTTTATTTTCAAACCGATTTTTAAAATTAAGGTATCTTTGAATTTGTTATTAAATTAAAAAAAATTAAAGTATCAAAATACATTTTCAATACAAACAGTGGTTTTAAAGTTATTTAACTTATAATATTTCTTATGGTTGCAATTTTGAAACTGATAAAGATAATTTTGTTCCTTTTTATTTTAAACTACCCCTAACTAGGTTAGCAAATTTACCAAGTTTCAAATTATTAGCTCAAACCATGTTTGAGATATAATCTGTTTAATACAAAACACATACAGACAGACAGACACTTAACAAGGCGAGATAAGCCACATGTTTACAGGAAATTTTTGCTTATTTTTATGTCTACTATCATAACTGAAGTTGTACCAACCTCTCGCGAAACACCCTGTATAAATACCATATACCACTCATCACTATTACTGCAATCCTACGTCCAATTGACTTGAAATATTGTACATAGTTTTATCTTGGTCCTTAGAGGCTCACTAAGATAGGATTTTTTTCTCTTCGGCCTCAGGACTCCGTCCCACTGGCCTACAAAATTCCCATAATATTCTTATGGAGCTGTATTAATTGATTGATTTATTTGATTAACAGCTGTTAAATAAAAACAAATAGAGTAAAATTGTGGTAGACTGAACTTTTAAAATAAAAAATAATTGAGTACAGTAGTAAACTATACATAAAATCAGCTGTTCTAAATTGGATACTGTGTTAACTGAAGGTTGCTGCACATTTCAATTATACAACCGAAAATCAATATTATGACCGGCGAAGCGGGCGGGTACAGCTAGTACTGTATATAAAAGCCAAATGCCACTGACTGACTCACTCACTCATCACAGAAACTCGATAACTAACAAACGGACCTACAAGAACTTTTAAAAGAAGTTAGCTTTAGTATCGAAGGGACCTATTTAGAAAGGATTTTTCGAAATTTTATTCCTAAGAAGTATACATAGCCCCTCAAAATGTACTTTTTTCCATAAGAATAACATTGGGTTGATTTTAGTTAAATAATAATAGTTGTTTTGTAAATAAATAAACATGTTCATTTTGTATATTTGAAATCACCATATTATTGAATTAAGAGTTTAATCTTCAACTGTAAAACAAAAAGAAATGAAATAAACACCGTTTGAAATAGGCTAAGTAATACCGCATACTAATAAATAGGTAGCAACGAAAGTAGTGTGAGTGAAAAACTGTAAAAAATATAATATTGTGATTTTATATTATATAGGTAATCTACTATTATTTGTAGTCAAAGTCACTTGCCGAGGCCGAAGGCCGAGGTGTATGGAGCACAGCGAGAGTCGGGGTTGGCACGCGAAGCGTGCAGGGGTGTCCCCTAGTTTTTTTATAAAATTTAACGCATTACTTGAGATATTTAAAAACCTTAAAAGTACACCTTTAATTTTTGTCAGCAAATGTCATTCTCCTACTCTATTTCAATAACGCCAGCTTTAACTGCAGAAAAAACAGTGTCCAAATAATAAATAAATTTATTACTAATAAACAAGTTCAAGTCATTATGATTTTAATGTTATTTTACATCAACATTTTATGCATACGTACAAATCAGATATTTTTCTTGAATTACAGATTTATATCTAACGTTGTAAGTAAAATTTACATTTCAACGAATAATATTTATTTCATCAAAACTATAATAAAATTTAAAAAGTTACTTATATCAGCATAAGCTACAACTTGTATTTTGATAGCTCTACTACCTGAAAAAACGTTGAACCTTTTTGTTTTTAGATAATTAAATAAGTAATTAAGCTGCGTTGTATTTAAGTTTCACTAAATTAATTCAGTGGTGCAGTATAAATTTAATTTCAGCATTTTTCAAACACAAAATGTATAAATTATTACAAATTTCGTGTGTGATAAGTTATTGTTACAGTTAAAATCCTTCTGGTATAAAGTATAAAACGTTTTCATAAAGTATCTAAGATAAACTTTAAAACGAATTTGAAGTGTATCAGACTTAATAGGGTTGGCACAAAATGAGATCCATTATAATACTGTATTGACCGGCCATACAAAGTTCGTGACACAACTGCGCTAGTTTTAGCAACAATAGTATAATAGTACCAACTAGAGCTAGAGTATGGTTCGGAATAAAACAACTCCGACTTCGTATCTAGCTTCCAACTAGACAAACAGTCTGGAAAATATGTGCTTGCTCAAATACAGGTTACAAACCCCTGAGCTTGATGGCTATCACAGTTGTGGAATGTATTGTACATCTTCTAATAAACTTCTGTTCATACTTGATTTATTTTTATGTAATAAATAAGGAGTGGCCTGATTCATTTGTATGGTGTTTTGTGTACTAAATAAGGGGTGGCCTGATTCATTTGTATGGTGTTTTGTGTACTAAATACCAGTGGCCTAGTTCGTTTTCATGGTGTTTTGTGTCCCCCTGAAAAGATATAATGTCACTAATGGCGTCAAAAAGTATGTTATTTGTAACCATGATCGTGTACAAGAATTCATTTTTACATGTGAAGTCATACAAAAGTTGTGAAAGCATTTCCATATTTTTCCACCCTGTGTATTTAAATCTGAAATGAAGAATAAGCTGTATTTACACAGCAATTATTTTACTTATAATTTATTTAATGAATTTTGAATACCGATAAACCAGAATGAAGTGTTAACCCATTATTCCATTGACTTTTATGAAAATCTCTTGACATCCTGTAAAATTAAAACTACTTTTTCTATTTTAAATGTTAGTAAGAACCAAGTGGCAGAACTCATAGCATACATAAAATATATGCTAAACATAAATAATAATTAATAGCATAATAATAATAAATAATAATAAATAATAGCATACATAAATTAATTTAAACCCACTATGACGTTTATTAAAATAAAGGTGACTTGGACATCGAAGTAAAATCACTAATCTCTAGCCTTAATCACACTCGGAACCATGACTCCTTTAAGACTTGTATCTGCTTGTACCCTAAGCTAGTTGAGATATCTTTAAAGCTTATTCTATGAGCTTCTCAGTACTAATAATTGGAGGCAATAAGTTTAAGTAGCGACCATTGGTATTAGGCAACGTGGTTTTATTCCATAAAAGGTAATCCAGTAAAGCCGCTTATGTGTCAAACCCCGCTAAACAAAAGGTTGTAAAAAGTTGTGTCTGCCGTCGAACGAGTGGGATAAGAGTGATTAAAGAGTATTGACGGCAAACGGCGACGTCGACAGAGATAAGAGGGAGGGAACAAACAAGAGGTTCTTCCATTAGCAAGCACAGTGATGGATAGCTTGAGGAGACGCGAACTTAATATAAATCCCGAATTGTGAAAGTCAATCATACGTCTCCTTCATTTTTGATATTTTTAAAGCAGCTGTGCCTTGTGCATACTGAATCAATCAGTTATCACGAGGAGGGCGATTTTGTTCATAAGGTGTGTAAAGTAATAAGTAGAGATTAAATGTCATGTGATGATATTGTATTAGGTATATTGTATATAGTTTACTTATCAACTATTATATAATAATATTCCTGTAGAAAGGATGGGGTGTATAATTTAGGGTTATTATAATAATATGGTCTACTGACGGTGGGTCACAAAAAGTCCTCTGAACCTCTTATGAAGGCATAAAGTTCAGAGGACTTCTCATGACTCGTCGACTATAGGGTATAGCTAAGAATATAAAATGGTAATGGGTTGTCACCAACTAGTTAGGGCTGAGCACAGTTACACGGTATAACCATAAGGAACAACTAATGTGATTGGCTCCTGATTACACAGCACCTACGTGATGTACCGATATTAACATGGTTAGTGTGGAGCTGGGACTGAAGCATGGTAATGAGTTGTCCCCGACTAGTTAGGGCTGAGCTCGGTTACACCTTAGGGAACAACTAATGTGATTGGCTCCTGATTACACAGCACCTACGTGATGTACCGATATTATTATGGGTAGTGTGGAGCTGAGGCTGTAGTATGGTAATAACAAGCCCCCGACTAGTTAGAGCTGAGCACGGTTACATCTTATGGAACAACTAATGTGATTGGCTCATGATTACACAGCACCTACGTGATGTACCGATATTAATATGGGTTAGTGTAGAGCTGAGGCTGTAGTATGGTAATAACAAGCCCCCGACTAGTTAGAGCTGAGCACGGTTACATCTTATGGAACAACTAATGTGATTGGCTCATGATTACACAGCACCTACGTGATTTACCGATATTAATATGGGTAGTGTGGAGCTGAGACTGTAGTATAGTAATAACAAGTCCCCGACTAGTTAGAGCTGATCACGGTTACATATTCAGTGACAACTAATGTGATTGGCTCCTGATTACAAAGTACGTACGTGATGTACCGATATTAATATGGGTAGTGTGGAGCTGAGGCTGTAGCTTGGTAATAACAAGCCCCGGACTAGTTAGGACTGAGCACGGCTACATCTTCAGTGACAACTAATGTGATTGGCTCCTCATTACACAGCACCTACGTGATGTACCGATATTAATATGGGTTAGTGTGGAGCTGAGACTGTAGCATGGGTAATAACAAGCCCCCGACTAGTTAGGGCTGAGCACGGCTACATCTTCAGTGACAACTAATGTGATTGGCTCCTGATTACACAACACCTACGTGATGTACCGATATTAATATGGGTAGTGTGGAGCTGAGACTGTAGCATGGTAATAACAAGCCCCCGACTAGTTAGGGCTGAGCACGGCTACATCTTCAGTGACAACTAATGTGATTGGCTCCTGATTACACAACACCTACGTGATGTACCGATATTAATATGGGTTAGTGTGGAGCTGAGACTGTAGCATGGTAATAACAAGCCCCCGACTAGTTAGAGCTGAGCATGGTTACACCTTATGGAACAACTAATGTGATTGGCTCCTAATTACACAACAACTACGTGATGTACCGATATTAATACGGGTTAGTGTGAAGCGGAGACTGTAGCATGGTAATAACAAGCCCCCGACTAGTTAGAGCTGAGCACGGTTACATCTTATAGAACAACTAATGTGATTGGCTCCTCATTACACAACACCTACGTGATGTACCGATATTAATATGGGTTAATGTGGAGCTGAGACTGTAGCATGGGTAATAACAAGCCCCCGACTAGTTAGGGCTGAGCACGGTTACACCTTATGGAACAACTAATGTGATTGGCTCCTGATTACACAGCACCTACGTGATGTACCGATATTAATATGGGTTAGTGTGGAGCTGAGGCTGTAGTATGGTAATAACAAGCCCCCGACTAGTTAGGGCTGAGCATGGTTACACCTTATGGAAGAACTAATGTGATTGGCACCTCATTACACAGTACATACGTGATGTACCGATATTAATATGGGTTAGTGTGAAGCTGAGACTGTAGCATGGTAATAACAAGCCCCCGACTAGTTAGGGCTGACCACGGTTACATCTTCAGTAACAACTAATGTGATTGGCTCCTGATTACACAACACCTACGTGATGTACCGATATTAATATGGGTAGTGTGGAGCTGAGACTGTAGTATGGTAATAACAAGCCCCCGACTAGTTAGGGCTGACCACGGTTACATCTTCAGTAACAACTAATGTGATTGGCTCCTGATTACACAACACCTACGTGATGTACCGATATTAATATGGGTAGTGTGGAGCTGAGACTGTAGTATGGTAATAACAAGCCCCCGACTAGTTAGGGCTGAGCACGGCTACATCTTCAGTGACAACTAACTAATGTGATTAGCTCCTCATTACACAGCACCTACGTGATGTACCGATATTAATATGGGTAGTGTGGAGCTGAGACTGTAGTATGGTAATAACAAGCCCCCGACTAGTTAGGGCTGACCACGGTTACATCTTCAGTAACAACTAATGTGATTGGCTCCTGATTACACAACACCTACGTGATGTACCGATATTAATATGGGTAGTGTGGAGCTGAGACTGTAGTATGGTAATAACAAGCCCCCGACTAGTTAGGGCTGACCACGGTTACATCTTCAGTAACAACTAATGTGATTGGCTCCTGATTACACAACAACTACGTGATGTACCGATATTAATATGGGTTAGTGTGAAGCTGAGGCTGTAGCATGGTAATAACAAGCCCCCGACTAGATAGAGCTGAGCATGGTTACACCTTATGGAACAACTAATGTGATTGGCTCATCATTACACAGCAACTACGTGATGTACCGATATTAATATGGGTTAGTGTGAAGCTGAGACTGTAGCATGGTAATAACAAGCCCCCGACTAGATAGAGCTGAGCATGGTTACACCTTATGGAACAACTAATGTGATTGGCTCCTGATTACACAGCACCTACGTGATGTACCGATATTAATATGGGTTAGTGTGAAGCTGAGACTGTAGCATGGTAATAACAAGTCCCCGACTAGTTAGAGCTGAGCATGGTTACACCTTATGGAACAACTAATGTGATTGGCTCCTGATTACACAGCACCTACGTGATGTACCGATATTAATATGGGTTAGTGTGAAGCTGAGACTGTAGCATGGTAATAACAAGTCCCCGACTAGTTAGGGCTGAGCACGGTTACACCTTATGGAACAACTAATGTGATTGGCTCCTGATTACACAGCACCTACGTGATGTACCGATATTAATATGGGTTAGTGTGAAGCTGAGACTGTAGCATGGTAATAACAAGTCCCCGACTAGTTAGAGCTGAGCACGGTTACACCTTATGGAACAACTAATGTGATTGGCTCCTGATTACACAGCACCTACGTGATGTACCGATATTAATATGGGTTAGTGTGAAGCTGAGACTGTAGCATGGTAATAACAAGCCCCCGACTAGTTAGAGCTGAGCACGGTTACACCTTATGGAACAACTAATGTGATTGGCTCATCATTACACAGCACCTACGTGATGTACCGATATTAATATGGGTTAGTGTGAAGCTGAGACTGTAGCATGGTAATAACAAGTCCCCCGACTAGTTAGAGCTGAGCACGGTTACACCTTATGGAACAACTAATGTGATTGGCTCATCATTACACAGCACCTACGTGATGTACCGATATTAATATGGGTAGTGTTGAGCTGAGACTGTAGTATGGTAATAACAAGTCCCCGACTAGTTAGAGCTGAGCACGGTTACACCTTATGGAACAACTAATGTGATTGGCTCATCATTACACAGCAACTACGTGATGTACCGATATTAATATGGGTTAGTGTGAAGCTGAGACTGTAACATGGTAATAACAAGTCCCCGACTAGTTAGAGCTGAGCACGGTTACACCTTATGGAACAACTAATGTGATTGGCTCATCATTACACAGCAACTACGTGATGTACCGATATTAATATGGGTTAGTGTGAAGCTGAGGCTGTAGCATGGTAATAACAAGCCCCCGACTAGTTAGAGCTGAGCATGGTTACACCTTATGGAACAACTAATGTGATTGGCTCCTCATTACACAGCACCTACGTGATGTACCGATATTAATATGGGTTAGTGTGAAGCTGAGGCTGTAGCATGGTAATAACAAGCCCCCGACTAGTTAGAGCTGAGCATGGTTACACCTTATGGAACAACTAATGTGATTGGCTCCTCATTACACAGCACCTACGTGATGTACCGATATTAATATGGGTTAGTGTGAAGCTGAGACTGTAACATGGTAATAACAAGTCCCCGACTAGTTAGAGCTGAGCACGGTTACACCTTATGGAACAACTAATGTGATTGGCTCATCATTACACAGCAACTACGTGATGTACCGATATTAATATGGGTTAGTGTGAAGCTGAGACTGTAGCATGGTAATAACAAGTCCCCGACTAGTTAGAGCTGAGCACGGTTACACCTTATGGAACAACTAATGTGATTGGCTCCTGATTACACAGCACCTACGTGATGTACCGATATTAATATGGGTTAGTGTGGAGCTGAGACTGTAGCATGGTAATAACAAGCCCCCGACTAGTTAGAGCTGAGCACGGTTACATCTTATAGAACAACTAATTTAATTGGCTCCTGATTACACAGCACCTACGTGATGTACCGATATTAATATGGGTTAGTGTGGAGCTGAGACTGTAGCATGGTAATAACAAGCCCCCGACTAGTTAGGACTGAGCACGGTTACATCTTATAGAACAACTAATTTAATTGGCTCATGATTACACAGCACCTACGTGATGTACCGTTATTAAAATGGGTTAGCGTGTACCTACGAATGTAACATGGTAATGGGTTGTCCCCGACTAGTTAGGGCTGAGCAATGTGACATCTTAAGGTACAACTAATGAGACTGGTTCCTGATTACACAGCACGTACGTGATGTACCGATATGAATAAAGTCTGGTTTAGATCTGAGAATGTAGCATGGAAATGAGAAGTCCCCGACTAGTTAGGACTGAGTACGGTTACATCTTCAGTGACAACTAATGTGATTGGCTCCTGATTACACAACAGGTACGTGATATGAACATATCAATAAGGGTTAGATTGGACCTACATTGTCAGAATAGTATTGAATTATTTTTGAAGAATTATAACATGTGGGACCCCAACTCATTTCACGATACAGTATTCATATCATATTATATACTTTTTTCACTACACAATATAATTCTTTTGGTGGTTTTCTTATATCAATATGTTGTATTTAAAAAAGGTAATTGGAATGTCCTGTATCAAGTATGAAAGTGCATTTTACCGTCCTAATTTCACGTCTTTTACGAATGTTGTTATTATATTTTATTGTAATCAACATTACTACGTGTAGACTTCTCTACACAATTAGTTACGTAATTTTATTTTTTTTATGTATACGTACTGTACATAGGTATGATACATAATCTTCTATTACTATCAGTATCTTTCCACCTTTTCTAAATAAGGATAGAAATTTATAAACCAAGTAAAAAGTTAATTTTTATCAACATACACTGATTTTGAACTACACATAAATATTGTTAAGGGAATTATTTGTCATTTTCTTATTCATTATCTTTATAAATTGGTGCATACATAAATATAATAGAACTATCGCTGGAAAAGCGAACCCACAACGAAGCCTTATCAGAGGGTGTCACGTGACTGCCGTGTAATCAACAACCAATCACATTAGTTTATTCCTAAGCACGTGATCCCACGTAGGTCTGCTTGTTAGTCTCGTCTCATAATCTGTGGTAGATTATAATCAAAGCAAAGAAAAGTAAATACAATAATAACAAAAGCCCTTTTTAATAGTCTTAAAACGTACAAGAAACAATGTTTATGTTCGTAACTAACAGTTTATTTAAAAAAAACAATTTAAAGATTTCTGAAAAAAATTTTGATTTTTCCAAAACAATAAATATTACTAAACACCAGAAAAACTTATGAGGACACCTGTCACGTTTTACTTTCATGTGTTAAGATTTTTTATCAAAATAGAAGCTTTTCTATGTTTTATTTTATATTTAATTTTATAAAACTTGCCTATCGAGACCTGAGACACTTCAAGCTCACATACTTGTCTCTTTTTTTAACAATAACATACTTTTTACCATTACATAAAAAAATATACGTATTATAAATGTTTAAACGCTGAAATCTATTTGAGTAATTACTATAGTATTTATATGACAGTTTAAATCAAATACATTTTTTAAATACCTTTACTTATAAAATTTCACAGTAAAAATAATTATTTTATACTTTTTCTACTTTAAAATTTGAGTAAAAAACTTCAGCAAATTACTGAAAATCTGCCTATCGATTATGTCACTGCCAGCATTAAGAAATATACGAAAAAAGTCTATACTGTGCTATTCATAAAAGTAGGTATCTACAATTAACAATAATATTCATGCACAATAAAATTTCATTAAATCCACCGTCTGATAAAACAATGAAGCCTTACTGATAAAATAATTAAAACTCAATTCCATTATAATTCCAACAGGAGAAGAGAACTGTCAATGAAGTTGAGAGCTGGAGTTTAATATCTTTAATGGAGTTGCGTTAAAAGTTAGCCGTTGTTTAAGCACTTTGTCGAAGAATGGGAAGTTTCCGTGGAGGATTGATCTTGTTTTATATTCTACATATATGACACGGCGTTTTATTGTTACTCCTGAATATTTTGTTACGTCACTAGTTCTATATTCATTGTTACAAAAACAATGCAAACATTGTTAAATAGGAATATTGTTTTGTGCAATGCAACAATACTAAATTTAGTACCCACTTAAGTTTTATATCCTCATATAATATATATTTTTTAATACATTTCCTAAGATAATATGTATCTTAAATACAGTTTTGTTTTTTTATTAGACAGTTTAGTCATAACTACCGTAATGGCATACTCTTGTCTCCTCTAAGTATGTATAGGCCCATAGCACTTACCACACAAATTTTCAAGAACTTAAAAGCATAATTTTCACTTATATTAACATATAATCTAATTGGTTTCGGTGATAACGTTTGTTTTGTGTGTGAAAATTTTTTTCACGTGTGTTATCATTTTCCATAGAATAGAATCAATTTACTACAAACACTGCGAAAAATAATACAGTAATTTTAATCTTAAACCAATAAAACCACAGTAAGTATATTTTTTTCTGTTTGAATTTAAACGGTTACTATTGACTGTAGGCCTATTATTTTGTCACACTATCATCTTTTGATGTATTAAAATATGATTTTTGTTTACGAGTTAGTTTTCAGCTGCTATAAATGGTTGATACAAAAATGTTGTACTTATTTACTATCTAATAAATAAAATAAAAGAACATTACAATATGAGAACAATTGAATACAAGAAATAAAAGATACAAATATTATAGTAATGAATTTTTCAACCCATGTTTACCATTCTCAAGTCGTAAGAACTAACAAAGAAATTATCACTGAAATGAATTAAGACAATATTTTCACCTTTGTACTTATTTTGCATAAAACTTTTTTTTGAGTGACATTAAACTTATTTCTTGTTTCTACTAATACGTAATACACTGATTAAGAAAATTTAAGAACTATATTGAAAAGTTATGCTAGAGCTTACTCTAGCATAACTTTTCAATATAGTTGAACACATATATACATCTTAATGTATATATGTGTTTAATTTAGGCATTAGTGGTGCAGTGTTGCAACCCAGCTACTTTTTTTTACTTCAATCGCAAGTTTACATAGGCCTACAAGCCTGTGCGTCAACTTTATTCAACGAGTGAAGTACCAACCGTTGACTCTGTGGGGGTTCGAACCTGGGACTTTCCCCTCCGCAGTCAATAACGTGCTACTTAGGAACAACGTGCGATAGGTTCTTTGCTCGGTCCTCTTAATTAAGACATGGCGTCCGCTTAATGGTTCCTATCGGCATGGACACTACTACAGAAATCATAGTAGGTGTTCATTTTGGGTGATAGTCAGGGTCTAGATGTTGTTTTAGGAATTAATTTCAGTATCAGGCTTTTCAGTTAGCTGTAAATCATACCATAACTACAGCCTAAAAATCTGTCTGGGCGCACAGCCAGGGACAGCCGGACATAGGTGAAGAATGCAGAGTAGGCTCTTTTATGAAAACATAAGCCTACTCTTGTCTTTTATGAAAATGTTGACTTGAAGAAGTTTAAATTTATATTATTATCATCAGCTGATGTGTCACACCTAGTAACACTGCCAGGTACCCAGACTAATCAGTACGTGGTTCGAATTCCACATAAAGGTGTAGGTCCCTTAGTTACGTTAGCTATTGGGATATAATTGAATTGCCCTTTCCAGACACTCAAACAAGTAAACTCCCGTTAGTAAGAGGACTACACAGGTTATCCACACTCATCATACACTCATGTAATCATTCATATTCGCCTCAAATACGCACAAAGTTGTTACGGCATCTCACACCTGAGGATATAACAAGCGTATCGTTATTGGATATAGTTCTATGAATGCAACAATAGCTTACAGAAACCAAACCAACGTATGGTAATAACTATAGCTTCTAGTAACGACCGCGTCAATGTGTTATTTACATCATCAAACGTTTTGCCCATTCCCTCAGTGGTATCTCTGAGACGTATAGTCGTTGACATACGCCTTAAAGTAAATTTGTGATTGTGGCATATAGTTTTTACCCCACAACTTCTACGTATTCATAAATGATCCAAACTGCGAATTTCGTATTTATTTATTTTTTATTTATTTTATTTATTTATTTATTCGTAAGACGCCGATCGTCAAGATATGGGCGAATATGAATTTCGAATGAGTGTGATGAGTGTAGATGAGCGAATGTAGTCATTGTTACAAACTAAGGCCGACTTATTCCTTAGAAAGTGTCACTAATTAATAGCCCAATGACAAATGAACAGCCGGTGATTATCAGCTGATCCTTCTCAAAATGTATTGACTCTGATTGGGATCGAACTGAGAACCTTTAGCACATGAAGCTGGGATTGAACCAACTACGCTACCGACCAATTATCTATTAATTAACCAACTATTAATACCAATTAAAACGTATCAGCGTTTTAGCAAACAATGAAAATAATATGCACTGTTTTTTATTTACGAGTACCTCAAGCCAATCTAGCTCCTTAAACTGTATTAAACTACAAACAGCGTTGTCTTGAAAAGCCAGTGAAATTAAATTTATCCATGAAATGTTCCCAAAATAATGTAGATATTTACCGAGAGAGGTGCGTCATGTATTCATTAAGTAACCTAATTATGATCATTAAGTAGGTGGATGTATTCATTAAGTAACCTAACTATGATCATTAAGTAGGGAGATGTATTCATTAAGAAACCTAACTATGATCATTAAGTAGGTAGATGTATTCATTAAGTAACCTAACTATGATCATTAAGTAGGTAGATGTATTCATTAAGTAACCTAACTATGATCATTAAGTAGGTAGATGTATTCATTAAGTAACCTAACTATGATCATTAAGTAGGTAGATGTATTCATTAAGTAACCTAACTATGATCATTAAGTAGGTAGATGTATTCATTAAGTAACCTAACTATGATCATTAAGTAGGTAGATGTATTCATTAAGTAACCTAACTATGATCATTAAGTAGGTAGATGTATTCATTAAGTAACCTAACTATGATCATTAAGTAGGGAGATGTATTCATTAAGTAACCTAACTATGATCATTAAGTAGGTAGATGTATTCACACCAAATATGATCTAGATTCTAGAATATTTTAGCATATTAGTCATCTATCAGCGTAGATATGAATATTTTTATTTCTGAAGCAATTGGAAAATACTTCTTCTCTGTTTCCGGTATCGTGTTCAAAATTCTCGTAATTCAGGAATAAATTGCTGAATTTTAATATTTATGATTGTTGTTTTGATCAAATCGTCAGTAAAGTAAATATAACGCATGAACATTTAGAATTCATTGAGCTATTCAATTGATGGACAGTTGGAAATAAAGAAGTGCGTTTATGTAACCAAAATAAAAGAAAATGCCCAAATAATATAATTTATTTATGATAGTACAGTGTTGATATAACGGCATAACGCAACGACAATAAACATTAATTATTGACAATCTGCTATTTACTATGCACTTCTGGCTTTATTTCATATTACAATGTGATTCGATTTAAAAGAACAATTTTTATTAGAGTTCCAAACAAACTTAATATCGCTCCTTTAATAAATTTTACTTTTTTAAGTAGAATTTATACTAAAAGGCCCACATAGTTTTATATTTTTTTTTACTCATTAAAACGTACGTGTTTTCTCCTTTTTATAAACCTAGTTTTCCTTTTTTGTGTCTACCTTTTCTCAACTAAATGTTTTTTTTTCATTTTTTCTTATTAAGGTAAACAACGTGACGTATTTTGTAATATAAATTGCCACTTAAATATCCAATAAGACAAACATTATAGACTTAGTCATTCCTTGCTGCTAGTTTAGTTTTGTGAAATTAGGTTATGCTAAACTAAAAAAAATTCGTGACGGTGACCAACAACAATGGAACAGAACAGCTGATCGTGTAGCTCACACAAATGACATTAGGCATAAAGCATCGATAAGGCCAGCCTACTCGATCAGATTAATGACATGTCAGTAATGCAGATCTCGATGGCTTTATCAATTTAATCAATCATCTGCGGTCGCAAACAGTTCAAACAAATGCGATTATTAGACTCCCGACTGTTTGTTTCGATTATTTTGCTCTCGTCGAAACAAACGATTTGAAGGCATACTGAAATTGTTCTTTTTCTATTAAATTAAAAATATAATAGTTTTTAATTGAAATAGGAGATTATTTAATCACATCTAAAACTTTCATGACTTTTTTTTAGAAAGAAAATTTATTTTAGCAAGTTATTTCTCACGTTAAATGGTTAGTAGTACAGATTGACGACAACTCATTTGTGTGGCATTTTTTACCTCATTAGAGAATAATTAAGATAGCCATTTCTTCCTTTTCCAGGCTACCGGGAATGTCGACATTCACATACATATAGTCATACATAGAAACATACAATATTACCTTCAGCGTACTAAAATATGGTGTTCTATTTAAACTGTACGATTCGTCTTTATCATTTCTTACAATATGATACAGTCAACACTACATAATTGATGGTCCATTCTAGTTGGTCACAAGTTGTGAGTTTTTATTTTTAAATCATCAAGAAATACAAATTCCACAAAATTTATGTGTAAAATAGGTCTTCACCTCTCGAATTTCACTTCATGTGTTGCAATACGATCATTATTAGGATAGAGTACTTGAAATATAAACCCAATATTGAAATATATATATGGGTAAACGAGGTAAATTTCGTTACGGTACCATTACTAAAACCAGGACTGCTATGTATATTTAGTCCTAGTTACAGGAAAAGGAATAAATAATCTACATAACAAAGTAATCAAGGGAGTAGTTTCTTGACAGTAAAAAAAATAATATACCACTGTACGTGTGTGGGAGGGCGGGTGGGTCAGTACCACTGTACGTGTGTGGGCGGGCGGGTGGGTCAGTACAACTGTACGTGTGTGGGCGGGCGGGTGGGTCAGTACCACTGTACGTGTGTGGTATTGACACAATATCTTTATATCTATATATCTCATATCCCTTGATTACTTTGTTATGTAGATTATTTATTCCTTTTCCTGTAACTAGGACTAAATATACATAGCAGTCCTGGTTTTAGTAATGGTACCGTAACGAAATTTACCTCGGTCAAGTATTTTTCTGCAATACTCTTACTAACTATAAACAAATGTAACTTTTTCAATGTAAGGTTGTTTCTGTTCTTTTGGTTTCAACACTTACATTATTTTTGTAGATAGTGAAAGTAGTCTTCTTTGACAAGCGGATATAGCTATCAATTAATTTTTCAACTGGCCTTTATAATGAAAAATCGTAATCTACAAAAAATTTCGACGAATTGCTAGATTACACTCTGTCGTCAATGTAATTTCTCTTACAAGAGTGAAAGACATTTTAATTTCTCTAATGGCGTGAATGTTTTTGCAAACTTTGTTTCCCAGTCTGACAGTTCCCTGACAGCTCCGGTACTCGACTGTTAAGTTCGCAAAGCATGGTTTTGTTGATTAATTTATTTTTACTTTACTAAAAGTTTAATTTACTTTAAGCAGTAAGTCCAAAAATAGAATAAGAAGTGCGGGTATTAGAAGTATGTGAGTAACGATTGCAAAATCATATGCTCTAAAATGATTAACCTAAGTCTATTAAATGTATACATTTTTTCTAAATTGACATTCTTTTCGTTTCAAATTCAAATTGTAAATGGGATCAGGTGGATAAGGTATTTTTAAAAAGCCTGTTTTATTTAAGATTACTCAAAATATGAGTACATTGTGAAATTAAAATTGATCCCTGGTAAATGTTAACGAATTGTTTTCTTCTTGGTCATTGTTGAATTGGAAACAAAACAAATATTAATGGAACATTAAATTCGTTCTTTTAATTGAGTAAATTTTTTATTAATTAAAAAAGTATGTATGCTGAATGAACGAGTGTTTTAGTGCACCTACAAAAGCATATATTTTATATTTTATTTGTTTAAAATAGTCCGCCGATCTTTTAATAACTTTATATCTTTAAATAAGGTATGAGCGTAATTTTTGTTGGTCACAATCACTTCAAAGTTTAAACAAAGTTGCGTTCTTGTTTCCAAGTGCTAAATAGCTTTAACTAAGATGGTTTGGGGGAACGTAATATAGTTTATTGAAACAACAGTGAAAAACAGTTAGGGAACGAATTCCACTGGTGTCAGTACTAGGCCCTTTACTTTTCACCATATGAACGATTTACAATCAAATAGCTCATAACATTATATTACTTGCTGATGACACCACACCAATTGTGATAAGCAAACAATGAAGGAAGTAGAGCAGGCAATGGAAATGTTATCAGAAGCCTATATGTGTGGTTCTAAAAGTACGGCCTCAAACTAAATAAAAACAACATATTCAAGTATATTTTGAACCCAAATACAAGTTATTTTATGGAAGCATTGTGAACAAAAGGGAAATTTCCAGACAATCGAACTCATTACGGTCAATTGGAAGACAACGACGTGCTCTAATACCAATACTAATGAGTCACCAACACCGATTATGAGTCTAAATACCAACACTAGTAATTCACCGATAACTATGTGTCCAAACACCAACACTGATGAGTCACCAACTACGTGTCCAAATACCAACACTGATGAGTCACCAACACCAACGAAGTGTCCCAACACCAACACTGATGAGTCACCAACACCAAAGACGTGCCCTAACACCAACACTGATGAGTCACCAACACCAACGAGGTGTCCTACCAAAAACACTTGAGAGTCATCAATACCAACGACATGTCCAAGCACCAACACTGATGAGTCACCAACACCAATGACGTATCCAAACACCAACACTGATGAGTCACCAACACCAACGATTTGTCCAAACGCCATCACTGAAGAGTCATCAACAACAACGACGTGTCCTAACACCAACACTGATGAGTCACCAACACCAACGATTTGTCCAAACACCAGCATTGATGAGTCACTATCACCAACGATATGTCCTAACAACGACGATATGTCCTAACATCAACGATGTGTCCAAACATCAACACTAATGAGGCACCAACACCAACGACGTGTCCTAACACCAACACTGATGAACCACAAACACCAATGATGTGTCCAAACACCAACACTGATGAGTCACTAACATCAACGATATGTCCTAACACCAACGATGTGTCCAAACACCAGCACTAATGAGTGACCGATACCAACGATGTCCAAAAACCAACATTGAAGAGTACCAGCAACAAGGATATGTCCAAACACCAACACTGATGAGTCACAAACACCAACTATGTGTCCTAATACCTAAAAGCCTAATTGAAAAATTACGGCTATCCAGGGGCAAAATTTTATTTTTACAAACATTCATAAAAATAGACATTCATAAAACATTGTTAAAGTAAGATAAGACTTTTTTAATTTACCTTGTTAGACATAGGGTGAATATGATTTTAGATTTAAGAATAGCCTGGGGCCTACCACAGTTTGAAGAATGTTAGAACTGACTATAGATAGTCTGATAAAAATGTAAAACCTAATTTTTTTTAATTGTGTGTTAAGGTCATTTTTTCTATATCCTTGCCCTCATAACCTGGATTGTATCCAGCAGAGTCAATCCAATCTCAACAAGGATAAATACAGTCGCCATATTTAGGGCATGCTGTATAGAATCAATGCAGGTATATCACGCATACTGGAACAGCGATGGTCGATATGGAATCGGGCCACCCTCAACTTGTATAGCTTTGCCCTCAGCTCTAACTAAATTACCTCTTAAAACTATGCGAATTTAACCTTATCTTGTAGTATTGTTATTATTTTCAAATAGTTTGTAAATGTTTTGATGCATACATAGAGCATCAAATAAAAAGTAGTATTATCAACTAGCAAACGGAGAAGAGTTGCAAATTGGCAGTCAAGATAACTACTATGAATTAGCAATACTGAGTACCTATAATCTGCAACTCAAAATTTACTTCAAAATGGAAAAATACCGATATTATTATAAATAATCAATACTGAGAACTACCACAAATTGGCAATACCAAGAATTGATGCAACTTGGCAATACGATAACTACTACAAATTGGCTATACCGAGAACTAGGCAGTTAAGAGAACAATCACAAAATGGCATTAAAAGAACTACTACAAAGTTGAAACATCTATAAAAACTACAAATGGGCAAAAGCTTGAACTCCTACAATTTGGCAACACCAACAACGACTTCAAACTACTACTGAGAACTGCGACAAACGGAAAACACCTTAAATAACTTTAACTGTGTTTTCAGTTACATTGTTCATCTACATAAATGTTTAATTAATTGACACTCTTGATTCTGTCAAAATAGCTTACCTAAAAATCATTCACACAATACTATTATTTACTAGTACAATTAAGCTACATAGAAGGTATTAAAGGAGGGTCCCTACCAGTGCCAAATATCGACTATTGAGCTATTTTACAAGCTCATACATTTTATAAAATAAAGAAATGTTTCCAATGGAGATCTCCTGGTCTACCCGGAAGTTCTCCTAACCAAATTAACATACCTAAAATTACCCCTATAACATCCATTCCTAACTTTGAGCATCTCCACAACCATCTGTAATATTACATTATCAACATGTCGTAGAGTTAGTGGGTGTCAAGTGTCACCTCCTTTAATAATATACCGTTCAGCTGGCTGCCTTCATTGTTATGTCAAGGCCCAGTTACTAGCTATTCACACACCCAGCCTGACCACACACGGCACTGGTGAGGCTGGCTAGGACTAGCTTAGGACATATCCAACTGGAAGTTTCTCTTTACATTGGGTATTTCAGAAAAGACTTCTAGAGGAAATTAAAATTGTGTTAGTAAACCAATTTTCACATTTTCTGTCGAATAAAATTAAATAATATCTCCATCCAAAATCTATATAAGAATATTCTCAGTTTTATCAAATTATTAAGAATTTTCCCCATATTGATGTGAATAAAATAAGCTACGTCTTAGGCTGGAAATTATTTTCAATATTTTATAGTTCTGACCCTAACTACACTCAATTTCCTTAGTTTTTGTCATGCAAATCACTTTACAATGATACTACCAATGTTTTACCTTAGAGCTATTTTACAGGAAAGTTATCAAACTCGTAGCGGTGTGATTTTATCGAACAGAAGATATAGACATTCCTGTACTTTTTTATCGATCCACGGTTTCAAAGTAGCAACGCCAAAAACAGGACTGCATCGTATTACAGTATGTAAAACCATCAATACAATCGTGTTATCATAATGAAAAGCACAAAATTTAATCCGTTTCCCTAGTACTATAGTCGGCAATTCACGAGAGGTCCTATGAAATTTGTGCTTCTGTGAAGGCACTGATTTCCATTGAAACAGCAAAAGTCATATGGTATCATTATTAGTAATTACGATATGGACACTACGTGCTGTTTCAATGGAAATTAGTGCCTTCACAGAAGCATAATTTTCATAGGACTTCTCGTGACTCGCCGACAGTATACTAGAAGTGAAAGAGGAAAATCGCCTATGGGTTAGAAACTTTTAACCACTCTAGACTGTAACATTATTTTAACAACAAACCCCACTTTATGGCCACTTATGGAAGAAGTGAGATGTTCATCAGCATAATTACCAAATAGCTTTGTAGTTTTTACGAAACCAAAATTTGGCATCCCATGTTCAAAACACTCCTCAATTCTGACGGTTCAGCTCGTCTAAAGGGACACTCGTCATATTGCAAGATGCAGATAACCACTCAAAAGCCTTCTCATAATTCGCAATTTCAGCTCACGCTATAACTGAAAGAAAAAGTTATGGTAGAAAGAGTTTTGGAACCACTAAGAAAACTGAAGAGAACTGAGATAAATAATGTGTATATAAACTGTCTTTGGACAGAGTACCTAAGAATTTTTAATCGTTTCTTTTAAATTCAAGAATTCATTTTCCTTAGAAATTATTTTAAAAGGTTGATACGTCATCATGGTCACCTGAAGACATATCAACGCGAAGCAAACAGATCAGATCAGTCAGCCGACACTTCAGTTTTGACATACTGCCAGTCACGTCAAACAGAAAAATGGGCTGACGAATTTTAAATTGAGAATATTTTCGGCGGGAAATATTCTCATTTGTTACTGATTATTCTCTAACAGAGAATACTTTTTCATCCTAATTTTTCTTCAACTCGTTTTATTTAATGTGAGGTCATCAGAAATTACTCAGTTTTCATTAACACCTTTCACTTCCTGTGTACTGTATTGTTTACGATATGAATAACTAATGTTTCACCACATAGATACAGTATTATCAATATCATGGGTTCACTTCATTAGCCTCATGTTTTGTGGTAGCTTCCATAGCTAGGAGATCACAACATTGTGACAGTCTAGCTACCAGAATTGTTGCTCGTTTAGAACTACTCAAGGGGAACGTACGGCTTGAAAGATTTGTTGTGGACGCGAACAACGTCACACTACGGTACTGTTCGTGGCAAATCCACTCCCTTGGCAGCCGGTGCTGAGCTGTATGGCTCCTCTAGAGATATGACGTTAGCAGAAAATCCTCAAAAAATGCAATAAGATCTTGAATTTCCCACACCTCCCCATTACACAGTATCTCCCACGTCAGAACAGTCGCTTAAAATCTGTAAATCCACCTCTACGCACAGCTTTCCAGTTGAGCAGTGCAAATTTCTCACCCAATATTAGCTGGACTATAGCGTGGAAAAGTTTTAATGGATGAAATAAGTCACTTAATAAATATCCACTGATACTTGTAGGTGGAATGAACCTCCCTCATAGGGACACTCTTGAGTCGTTTCTGAACTTTCGTTGGTAGATGGAAGAATAAATGGGGATGGACACTAGACCAGTCATGTGATTGCGGGAAGTATATCCAAACAATGAATCACATAGTTACAGAGTGCCCCCTGTGTTCTTTCACGGAGGGATTAGCCAGCATAAACAGAATCAGTAAGGCAGGTCTCAAATGGCTCGATTGATTGGACTTAGCTTTGTTACACTTATTCATTTTATTCAATGAATATGGCATCATGACTGCTGGATCTTTATCCAAATATACGTCGCAGCTTTTTGAAATTACAAATGGTAACTGACAATAAACCATACTATATATACATATATATATATATATATATATATATATATATATATATATATATATATATATATAAGCCTCGTGGGTACTGCATCATCCATCTTGTGGAATATATTAAAGTCGAGGGTCACCAACGATGATCTGAGTGGGATTTTCGTCAACTTAAGGGTGCTTTATTATTCCTTCATTGGCACCCTAGCATAACTTAAAGGACATGCTATCATCCACCTAATGGGTGCATTATGATTAGTGATAATATGATTGGACTTTTCTTTAACTTAAGGGTACTTCATTATTCCCTCATTGGTACACTATCATCCGCGTCGCTATTTCTGATAATCTGATCGGATCCTTAAAGGTATTTATTCGGATTTTTCAAGAACTACCTTGTGTATTTGTGAACTTTTGGCAAATATTTTATTTTACATTTATTTATACTAAAATTTGTTTTGTCAAATTTTCAATGTTCATTTTATTTTTTATCATTAACATGCTAATCACCACGATACACCTATAAGCGAAAAATAAACTCAGTTACATGTTTAACCGAAACATTAAAATACATTTAAATTTTTATTGAGACAAAATAATACTTTCATTTATTTATTCAAGTATTTTGCATGATAGCTTCAGAATAACAATTTCAATATAGCCATCTTAATAAAATCACTTTATGAAATTAAATCATGACAATGAAAAAAGAAAATTAAAATAAACAAGCTGGCAGATTCAGTAAAAAAAATCATATAAACTTCATTTATTTGTATTTACACAGATTAATTAAATATCTTACGTACTAAATAAAAAGTTAAACACATTTTTGCTCGACTAATACAAATAAAACTAATATTATTATGAAATTACACAAACTAGCCTATAATGAACCATATGGTTGTCTTATTTATGTAAGTAAACTTTAATACTATCATTAAAAATATCATCTACGGATTAATAACAATTAATTAGCCTCAAAGCTTTTAAAATATAAAGTCGTTAACTAACAACGTTACCCACCTACTCTGTTTAATAATGAAAAATGTTTGTTCAACTTCAGAATGTGAGTTTAACTATAAGAAATTCTTAGCAAAAAGGTAATATTTCCAGGTTATGAAAAAACATCTCTCCATAAATAAGGTTAGTCTGAAACCCAACAAAATATCTAGTCTTAACAAACCTAAACCCTCATCTAAGTCTAGTCTCATAATTCTGATGGTATTAGGTAACCTTTTAAACTATTTCAACGAAGAAACTTTTAAAACTGTAATAATTTCAAGTGATTGTATGAAGGTAGTAGAGAGCAAAACCTAGTTCCCATTTTGAAAATAATCCTCATAAGCCACTGCACACCTTGTACTAAACATGAATGAGAAACGGTTGCAAATTCCGGCTGTTAAAATATGGCTCTGAAGCTATGAATATTCAGAACACTCGAAATGCTCGTTTATACAGAGCCCAAAGTCGCCTCAAATGCCGGCTGATGCCTCTAATGCTATGTTTACCATCTCATTAGACTCCCCCACCTCCCTTCAGCTGAGTAATTATATCTTCCTTACTTCTATCTGCAACAAACTTTCTGTCCAGACAATCCCAGCGTTTCCTTTTGAGTTTATTTATGAAAATGAGTGTATAATTATGTTTGTGAAAACATTACTCTGTGCTAACTTGATTATACATGATGTAGTCGCTTGGTACTTTGAGTATTTAATGTTTCACATACGTTTATTTAGTATTAATATTATTAGATTATTTATCTCATTATATTTGGTACATTACGTTTATACATTATTGTTGTCTATTCAACACATTTTTTAAGTTTTGTAATTAATGTTGGTTGTTTGTTGTTTATTATGAACCTGTTTTACTAATTTAAATTTCAACACTTATTCATTCGTTTTCACTTTTTGTTTCGATGTGTCTACTCGTGTATTTTAACTTCATAGTAGAATGTGATATGTGGAATATTGTTCATCAGACTTATTTATATTCTCATTATTATTCATTATTCATCTCTAAGACGCCGATCGTAGAGATATGGGCGAATATGAGGAGTTAATGAGTGTGATGACTGTAGATGAACGAGTGTAGTCATTGTTACTATCTGAGTTCGACTTAGCTCAGAAAGGAATATTTATTAATAGCCCTTTCAAGCTTGACATTCAGTTCTCTTCCCTATACAACATCCGAACCTTGGCCAACATCCAACAATGACAGTCTACAATTCTCTATTGTGTCCATGTCAATGGAAATCATTGAGCGAACGCCTTATGTGTTCCATACATAAGTTATGTATCACAGATAGTGAAACCGACAATAATGAAATACTATTGCGCTTGTAAGTCGTCCTTATTTTTCTTAAGGGGGGTCGGATGGCCCATTATGCTGCCAATGTTAATTTGATCAAGTTTGTGTACCTTTTTCTCAGAAACTATATAAGATATCAACATGATTCTTTTTTAGTTGATTTTATTAGACTTTTATTAAGATTTTGACCCGGGTTTTTTAAGTTATTCAAAAAATTAGTATGGTTAGGATTTTTTTTAAATACATGAAAAAAATTACAGATTTTTTGTAAAAAAGCTGTAATAAAAAATTTATTTATAAGAATTTCGCTAAAATTCCGGGTCAAAGTGTGCTCCTTAATTTTCCCTTCAAGTGAAAAAAAAATTGTAAAGATATCTTTCGTGGTTCCTGAGAAAAAGGTACATAAGTGGAAAAAATCTAAACTTTCGGGAAATCGCATTTAAAGTTGCACAGTTACAGTTAAACTCTCCATGTATTGCTTTATAAAAAGTGATGTAAATTGAGTTTGACTCAACGGATTTGCATAAAATTTGTTTTAAAATAAATAGGAATATATTTAAAACTAGTTTCAGCAAAAAAATAAAAATTGTTAATTTTGACCCAGGGGGTCATCCGACTCCCCCTAAGTTATTATAAGTAGCTGAATCAAATATCAAACACAAGTGATGATTATGTTCTATAATGCACACAGATCACTAATTTTTATCAAAAACATCAATATTTGTTGTTAGATCTAATGTGGTTGTTTATAATGTTAAATATTCTCTTTTCTTTAAGCCCAAAATCAACATTGGTTAGAACATATTTTTGATATCTACCTTGTTCCTACCGAAAGTAATCTTACAGGTACATGTAAGAGCAGGGTCCTCCAGAGGCCCGTTCTTGTGCGCAGTTTCCGAGATGCTCGTGGGCAGCTCAGCCTGAAGTCTCGCCTGGGAGTCGTTTTACCTTTTTACCTCACTGTTTACATCTACACTTGAACAGTTCGCTACTTTTGCTATCTCAGAGGTTGTGTTTTCTACAGTTGTCACGTGTTTTTCCCATTCTCAACTTTCACTGTGTGAATACTTTATTTAATGTTGCGTTCTTCGTGATCACACCAACAACTTTTACATAGACCGTTATGGAATATATTTAAAAGAAACAGTGGTTTTAGTTAAGATAAAATACATGGTACATCATTGTTTCCTTCTATTAGTCGTTTATAACCTATAATACTTATCATAAGTACATTTCAGTCGTCTTTTAATCCGTTTAAAAAGCCAGTTTACTTTGGCAAGTACAGTATCTATGGTTGATATAGAACATTTTACACATTGCTTCATCTAACACACTGTATACATCAACATGCTCACATGGACATTTTGAAGACACTCCAATGACTCTGATACTAAATAGCTTCCATGACTTAAACAAGAGAATTTTAAGATAACTTTGCTTGATTATAAACTCTTATGGATGTAAACTTGTAAAATATACATTAAGGCGTAATCCGTGTGTGATGTTGAATTTATCTCGTGTTTCAGCTATTGCACACAGATTTTATTTCAACAAAATTAAATTTAGTACATCCAGGAAAAGTCAGAGACATTGTGGTGAATTAAATTTGCCCTATAGAGTAGAAAGTTTCGAGATTTATAAGTTACTATTTCTATTTTCCAGTAACAACTTCAATTATTGCATAAGTTCTCGCACAACCTTCTTCGTGCTATGTGCTATATCACCCTTATTCACATTATGCTGATAAAAAAAGCTGATTCCTTGGAACAGAAAATACAAGTTTATGACGTAATTGGTTACAGATCACCTTCATTAGCCTAACGTTCTGAGTTTGATCCCAAGCAGAGTCATCTGCATGAATCAGCTGATAACGACTGGCTGTTAATTTTTTTATGGACCAATAATTAATGACACTTTCTAAGGAATAGCCAGCCTTAGTTTATAAAAATCACTGTCATTAAAAATCCACATATTTGATCAGAGTCTAAAAATAATATAAATTGAATAAAATATAAAATAAATGAATTTTCAGTTATATTTATTTAATAAAATTCAAATTCACAGACTCTTCAAAGGATAGTGTGTGATGTTTCATATTCTAAATATGGTTCAATATATTTTCAAAATTTTGAAAATTTTGAATATTGGCTGAATTAAAAGAAAAATAAAGCTTGTCAATGACTAAGCTACAGTGAGGGGACACTGTACACCACCTGGTACGGCACAGGTGCTTTGCTTAGGCTTCTTACTTTCCACACACCACTGTATAACCTCAGTATAATATAAATACTTAGTAGTGGAGCTTACTCTTGAGAAAAATGCCAACTACTCGACGATAGCAATTCTAGTGTTCGTATCGCAGAGGAACATCTCTCCGCTTACCGCGCCAGTTGTTTGCTATACCACCGCTAGGATCGCTAGCGCCACTTGGTTGGTAAGTAAAACAGCTGAGCTTCATTACTGTGTGTTTATATTATAATGTGGTATAACTTTAAAGAAGAACATCCATAAGTTAATTGCTCAGTGAATTGTTGGTAGAATAGTGTATTTGTTTGTAAATCCCAGCATTATATCAGACCATTGATTTTGTAAGTGCACACGTAACATTCCTAATTCATGTTAAGTTTTTTGTCTCAAATTATCAGCTGTTTTGTGGTCCGTTGTGGAGCACAAATGTAGTCCCATGTAATGCAGTTTAAACCAGCTTTAGTGGCAGACCTCACTAACTAACCAAATTACTGGCACAACTATTCCTATTACATGAAATATCTATTTGTCAGTAATTATGTATTCAAGGATCAGACGTACTCGTGTTTATATAATTGAGAATAAAGAACATTTGACTAGGATCAGCTGATCGTTCATTTTTCACTGGAATAAAGTTAACGTTTATATAAATGATGACCTTGGCATCCAACCTCTAACAAAAGAAGTGAGTCCTCAATGCACCATCAGGCATCAGTCACGTGCAGTAAAGGAAAATAATGTCAGATGATAAATATTTAACAGCTGATGTATTAACTTCGTGACCTTTAAGTAAACTCACTTATAATCTTAATGAACTAACAATTTTCACTATCCCATTATGCTATTTAAAGTTCTTCTAAAAATAATCTTTGTTTTACACAGTAATATTTTAATATGACATATACTTTCGATTTTACTTACGTTACTGTACTTTCAAACTATATGCATTCGATTAGGGGACAGCTGCTGTATAAAAAGGACGGAACTAATTATGAAGTTGGTTGCACAGCCCGTAAATAAAATATTTTGAAAATATTAACTCAATTTACTGTAGTGATTTATATATATATATATATATATATATATATATATATATATATATATATATTATACATTTACAGTATAAAAGTATGTATTCTATAATATACACACTCACAGTAATATGAAATAATATTAAGTATGAATGTAAACATTTACAAAATATATCAGACATTTTACTGTCAACTGATGAAATATTCAACAGGTGATTTATGTGTAGTGAGGAGAACAGTGGAGTAACTGTGGGAGGAGTGGTAGAGGGGAAGATGCGCGAACACTTCTGCCAGCAATGTTTTTTGTTTGTGGTTTGAGTGTAGAGCGTTAGTTAACAGCGATGAATATAGAATAGCAGGATTAGATCCAATTTAAACTGAAGATGGTGGGTAAAATAATGAAAACATAAAAGATTTTACTACAGTATTTTTACTAACACATATAACTACTGTGAACCGGAAACAATACTTAATAGTCGTACTGTTCCCTTAAAAGTCTTTTAGGATAGATTAACTATTACTATTAACGTGATTGGTTAAAAATATTAGGATAATTCCAATGCTTTAAGTGTTTTAAAAGAATAAACACAACGTTTCGACAGGTATAAAAAGTCCGGTCGTCGTCAGGTGTTACTTACTTAATTTAAGGAAACACTAAAAACTACGTGCTCATAGACTACGGTTGACTGCTAAGAAGGTCACATCTTCTTAACAGTCCAACGTAGTTTATATGTATGTAGTTTTTTTCCTTACATTGTATCATGGGTAGGAAGAAAAACGAAAAACAACTAGGTGTAAATGTATCCTAAGGGAGTAACTGAAGACGACAGAGTTGAACATGTGTGTTTGTTACTTAACGTATTTGAAGCATTGGAAATCTCAAAATAACTTTTTGTATCAATTATGAACAATCCATTGGTAATAATTAACTTTCAAACAACAATATTAACGTACTTACAGATCGAAGGATGAGAGGTCATGAGCGCAGTGAATAACATTTATTACCAACTGGCTTTACCGAGGCCGAAGGCCGAGTAAGGGGGACTCCCTTGCACATATGAATCGTGCAAGGGAGTCCCATAGTATTCTTTAATTGACTACTTAAATAAAAATTTTAAGTTTCAATTTATACTCACATTTTTAAAGTTATTAAAGGTTTTGATAGCATTTAAACCCTGTAAATGTCTGTATTATTAGTAAACATTTCCCCCATTTGATTATTATTAAAGTGTCCTTGTGTATCTTAAAATTTTAGAATTAATTGATCACAAAAAAATGCCTGATGCTAATTCATTTCAGGACTTTTATTAAGCATTAAAATAAAGAATATGACAGCAACATTGATAATGGCTTTAAATTAAATCAAATATAATTACTTCAACAGTATATTATTTAAAATAAAACACTACCACAATCTCCTAACATTACATTGTAAAATATTGATTAAATCAGGATTAAAATTGTTTATGCAGTACTAAAATAAATGTGTCCAAAGAATTGGCAAACACTTTTCCCCATATTAAACACTAAAAAATAAAAACTTTGAAAACTACCAGTTTGATTCCCGAATATGTTTTTTAAACTAGTCAATTTAGAGACATGCTTTTTTACTACAATATTTTAAATTATGATTTACACCTCTCCTTAAAATTTAATCAAAACCGATTGAGCCGTTTTTGAGAACATTTCATATTTGTATGTTTTTGCCCCTACAAATAAAAGAACTAAAATTACAAAAAAGTTAAAAAACAGTCTGAAGATGTTGTCTAAATACACCTTCCCACCAAACTTAATAAAAAAGTTCATTCAAAAAGTTCATAGAAAAAATTTCATAAAAAAGGATTCATCCATTTGGTCTCCAGCGAAGTGCACATACACACAGACAGACGCACATACGGACTGACATCCAAAATATTTTTTTTAAACCACTTTCTTTGATTTCAAGGGACCCTAAAATGGATTTTTAGACCAACTTATAAATTTTTTTTGAATGATCACAATACCTTCTCTATGCTAACGCAATAGAAGAAAATAAAAAAAGCACTGCAGCGAAAACACAACAAACAATGAGATTTCGGAAAATAAAAAAAAACTAAATAAAACATAGGTCGGCACTGGTGGCGCATTGCTGTTAACCCAGCTACTTGGGGACAACGTGTTTAGGAGGTTGTAAGCGATAGGTTCCATGCTCAGTTCTCTTAATACCAACACGGCGTCCACTCAATGGTTGTCATCAACGTAGACACTACTAGAGAAGTCTGGAGTCCGTGTTGAATGGTAATAAAGGTTCATATGTTGTCTAGGGAGGAGAACTGAGTGTCAGACTTGTCAATTAGCTGAGAATCAGACCGAAATTACGTGGTTTGGATTCCACGTAAAGCTGTAGGTCCCTTAGTTGCCCTGGCTATTGTATTATTACTTAATAGCTCTTTCTGAGGAACAGTCGACTTTAGTTCGTAACAATGACTAGACTCGTTCATCTACACTCATCACATTCATTCGCTCCTCATATTCGCCATATCTTGACGATCGTCGTCTTAATAAAGAGTAATAATGAATCACACAAACACGTTTGGAGTTCATTATGAATGAATAATAATAATAACCGTATTATGTCAACATCGTTTAATGTCACCAGTTAAACTAAACTTATATTAAAATTCTGTAGAATTTTGTTTTATTTTATTTCCACTATTTGTTAACAGACATAAGGGGGGTAAACATTTTATATTTTGTGATTGTTGATGGGTTTTAAATACTAAAATACACCAGTCTATATATATTTCAACTGAAAGTTAAAGTGTTATTCCTGTTTTCATACAAAGTTAACAGAACTGGAGCAGCACACACTGACGAATTTACTACTGAGTGCACTCGAGACGTGAAACTGTTAGTAGGTTTTCTTCTCTATTTCTTCTATATATTGAACTTGCGTTTGAATAAAGTAAAACTGTGTTCCTGATATGAAAAATACGAGCGTCTTACTTTCTCCTACATGAATTAGCGTAGAGAAAGTTTTGTAAGATTCAAAAATTCTTACAAGTTGGTTTAAAACCCATTTGTTGACCTCAAAGAAGTATTTTTTTTTTTTTTTCGGTACTTATGTGAGTCCTTGTGTGGATACCAAACGGATGGATCGATTTTTATGAAATTTGGAATGTAGGTATATTTTGCCAATATATCCAGACCGTTCTTTTTCACTTTTTAGAAATTTTAAGTTTTCTGATTTTTATGGGCAAAAACATACAAAATTGGAATATTCTCAAAAATGGCTCTAAGAATTTTGATTCAATTTTCCGGAAAGATGTGAATTACAATATAAAATATTTTAGTAAAAACCGCATGCCTCTAACATTAATTTCTTCTATAGTATTGGTGTTTATGGGTGTTTAGACAGGCGCCCAGTTGAGCCCTTCAAGGAATGAAATTCTCAATTTTACCCAATTGTCACCAGAAGTAGCAAAATATCCTGTCTAACTAACACCAAAACAGGATCCCTTACGGTCTCACCCCTCACTGTCCCCACCTGGCCCACCACGCAAATTTTTTAAGAGCACTCAACTCCCTCATTAATAGTAAACTCTAGGAATGAAGTTTATATATATTGTTAGTTTACTCTTTCAGCCAAGCATAATTTTTAAAATTTCAATTCAAAATGCGTAAATTAGTCATTCATAACAAAATAATTTGTTATACTTTAAAAAATATTTTTTAAAGTTTTTCTTTGCCCTACGTTAGTTTATCTCTTTTATCCACTTTATTTTCAACATTTTAATAAAATATAACACATGGTCTCTTAGTAATCTATGTACCAAGAAAACACAAATCACATCTTCATTAGGATTTGTTTTATATTTCCCTCAGCACATTTATTACTATAAGAATATTAAAACTTTTATTTTTAAAAAGTCTGATAGAACAACCTTAATCACCTTGGGCATCATTTTTGAACCAAGAAAATACATGTAACAGCATTTGTGAATTTTCTAGTAATATAATAATGATAATAGGAAACTTAATAATAGCACTTAGTTAAAAATTAAAGGAAAAGAACACTGTTAGGCTATCCGTAACTGTTACTGCATGTTTAGATATTGCTGAATTTTCATAGCATTTTTATTATTGTGAAATAATCCAATGTTATTTTTAATTAAGTTTTGGTACGATTTTAAATGTCTGTTTGTATTTTTTTAATACAAAATTATTTTTAAGAACCACATTTTATACAAACATTAAAATAACCAAATGTAACATTTAAGATTAATTCTAAAAACATTTACTTTGAACTAAAATTTAATTATAATTAATAACTATGTGAATGTTAGCAAAATGAGTTAGTTTTCTGTTTAACTTTGACATTAAATTATCTATAAAAACGTATATGAGCAAATATTGGAATAGTAAAAAATTTCATTGATCGTAAATCCAATATACATTTATTTTTAATGTAACACAAACGTTTTCGAAAGCAAAGCTTCCATCTTCAGGTTATGTGTAAATAAAATTATTATTTTGTACAGCTAGAAAAATATATAAATGAAAAACATCTGATTATTTAACAAAATTAAATGCAGAAAAAACACGTGAGAGAATCAAGTGTTACATTAAAAATAAATGTATGTTGGATTTACGATCAATGAAATTTTGTTATTTTATTAAATTATCTTCCAACATTCTATTAAACTGTTCAGGCTTCATCCCTGAGAAATATGTTATATTATAATTAAAGTTTGAATTTTGAGCTCTATTAGTGCTTTAAATATTAGCTTTTACTTAAAAACTACAAAAAGATAGAGTGACTCTCAGTCGTTCTTATTTTTATCAAAAAGCCGTCTCCTGTGGAATTTAACTTAAACTAAGTGATACTAAAATATCTGAGGTTTAATAAAAATATTTAAAGTAAATTAGTGTTAGATATAAATTTTATTACAAACTTTAAATTTATCACCCTGACCAGAAATAAGACTAAAGATCGTTTCTGTTAATTCACTAGCATAACCGTAACTTAGGTTATCCTAACATAACCAAACCTTATATAACCTAAACAAACCTAAAATACCCTAACCTAACCAAACCTAACATAACCTAACCAAACCTAACATAACCTAATGTAGTTGCAGTGAATGAACGAAAAAAGACCAAGATTAATTTACAATGAGTGATTTACGTTAATACAGATCAAAAATTAATGTGCTTTAACAGAATCATACCTTGTTTAACATTGATAGTAAATTGAATTTAATTTTATCTTTATGTCAGTTTTGGCCAGTAAAATGTATGTTTTTACTTAAAATTATCTTCAGTTTTGGGAATGATTCTTTCAGTTAAAGTTGTGTTAAATGTAATCTTTGCATTCCTCTATGCATAATCAGAGTATATTTTTTCTCACATCAATCAGTCAGCTGTTGCCCCAGAAGATATCAGCTGATTGAGTGACAGCCAGAGCGGATGCCACAGGGTATCCAATACCGCGGATCACCTCATGCATATGTATTCATGTGAACGCATGCCTGTGGTTCACAACTGGCCGAGTGATCTATTTCTGTCGGATCACGGAATTATTCATCCACTGTGCATTTTTAACGGTTACATCACGGTTTCTCTGCGGTAAAACGACTGCTGTTACGTCAATATTTTATTACATTTGTGTTTTTGGTGCAACATCAAAGTTTTCTTTAGTGGGGAGATTTTATAGTGGTTTAATTAATTTTCGTGCAATGTTATAACAATCAGTAAAACCAGACTGTTGCTGTTTATTTTATTTTCTTATATTTATTCATTATTAGTATATTTCGTCAGGGTATGAATTGATTAATCCCAAAGGGGTTCTCAAACTTTTATGACCAAGCCCCCTTCCTTGACATACTATTGGCTAGCACCCCTCTTATAATTTAATTATTACAGTAATGTTGTGGTTACAAAGTACAAAGGTTTAATTGTGTGTTTGTATTTACCTAAACGTTGTCATTAAAATACATATCAAACCATTTTGTGTAAGATCCTGTGTATGTAATAGTGTATTTAACGACATTTACGTTTCAAGCCTTAGATCGTAGGCTAGAGGTATAATCTATCTTTATTTTTAACGTTACGACGGTCTGTACTATTCAATGTATATCATTTCTAATTAGTTGTGTTTTTCATGGTAAAAAAATTGTTTTCTTTTTATGCCTTACTAATTCAATATTAATGTTCCCGAATTTCTCCCGTCCCCCCCTATAGAGTCTTCACGCCCCCCTGGGGGTCGCGCCGTCAGTTTGAGAAGCCCTAGATAAACCAATTATTCTTCAACTATTTACCGTATTTCTTATCTATATACAAATCAAACTTCCGAATTGTTATGTACACAAATCACAGAACGTAGAGAATGAATTCACTAGAAATGTTGACTCAACGTTGTGCTTATATACAAGAGTATTTTTATATATTTAGTTCTTAATATTTTTAAATAAAACAGGGAATTTCAAGCATTTCCCAACCTAGCTACATTTCTCAAATGAAAATAGACGTCATTGCTCATAAAGAGCTACTGTTACCAGCTGATTTATGTGCATGTATCCAATCAAATTTTATAAGTTTATTACTGTGACTAGATTATTGTTTATTTACGAAAAACTTAAGTTAATTTGTGTCAGATAAATTCAAGTAATAAGTCAACTTTTTTTTTAACAACTAAAGTAAAAAATAAACTCCATCAGCATTTACACTAAGCCATTTATACTGAGCCATTTACACTAAGCCATTTATACTGAGCCATTTACACTAAGCCAAAGCAAAGTGTGGCCGGGCTTAGCTAGTTTTGTCATATAAATGAAATCATTATTGAATATAAGAATGTGGATTGATTATAATGAAATTTGATTTTGTAAATATATAATTAAGTCTGCAATATTTAATTTAATTGAGTCCTGATCGCACATAAGTTTACTAATATTGCTGAGCCCTAACTGCGCATCACTTGTATAAGAAGTCAAAATACAATCAAGCACATGTTCATGGATTACAGTTTTACTATATTTAATTTAATTTTGTAATTTTAAAATGGCAATAAAGTTAAAGGGTAAATAAAGGGTTAAATTGAAATTACTATAATCGTCGGGTATCAGGAAATGAAAAGTTTTTTTGTAATACTATTTCCATGTTTAATAATATAAATTTTCAATTTGATATATATAAAGTTCTCTGTAATCTTGAGTTAATCTCCACTACCATGTTTGGAAAATAAGGAGTTTTTGGAACATATTGCTTTCGTTTTTTAATGCGTAGTTAAAAAGTTGTAGTCAGTTTGTTTTTATTTAAATCCAAGACCCAAATAGTTGCTTTATTATACTGTATATAAATAGTATTTTTTAGTTATGTCCTATGTTAACATATAACTGATGAATAGACTATGTTTTAGATACGAGAAATAAAGACTTTTGAATGATTTCATTAATATTTTGGATATATATGAAATGAATTGTTTTACGTTTGTTGTAAATTGATCATTGATCTCCACTGTAACTTGCAAACAGGGTTTCTGAGACCAACCTAGTCAAACTCGAATAAACTCATATGTGTTATATCCAACTGGGATCTGGCAGCGTACATACGTTTATGAACCACTAATTTATAAAGTATTTCTATTAATTCATAAATATGAATGAGAAATAGAAATCAAAATTAGACTATTCTTATAGCTTTTTTATTCATGATCCACCCCATGAATACTTTGAAAAAAATTACATTTGATTGAGAAACTACGAATACAAATCCTAACAATCCACTCAAACGACAAATAATAGTAGCAAAATCTTCTCCAATTAATTAACAAAAGAAAAACAGAGGGTTCCGAAATTCTTTAACAAAATACAAAAAATGTTACTACAAAGTTTTTCAAAATATATTTTTACAAAGAGTACTTAAAAACACAAAAACCTATGTACTTTTCGAATGAACAGTCTGGCGTAGGTCCAGACCTGGGAATGTGAAGGAGTGGCCATCGATAGTGGTGTTTGTTCCACCCTATATCATCTAGCGTGTAAACACCCTGACTAAGACCCAGATCAGCATATCCCTGTAAAACCATAAAGACGCATGACTCCTCCAGGTGAACAGTCTGACATAGGTCCAGGTCTGGGGGAAGGGGTGGCCGTCACTAGTAGTGTTTGTTCCGCCCCATATTATCCTCGATTGTACACAGCCAGAATGAGTTTCAGGTCAGTATATCCCTGTAAAACTCTAAAGACACAAGTCTCCTTCGGGTGAACAGTCTGACATAGGTCCAGGTCTGGGGGAAGGGGTGGCCGTCACTAGTAGTGTTTGTTCCGCCCCATATTATCCTCGATTGTACACAGCCAGAATGAGTTTCAGGTCAGTATATCCCTGTAAAACTCTAAAGACACAAGTCTCCTTCGGGTGAACAGTCTGACATAGGTCCAGGTCTGGGGGAAGGGGTGGCCGTCACTAGTAGTGTTTGTTCCGCCCCATATTATCCTCGATTGTACACAGCCAGAATGAGTTTCAGGTCAGTATATCCCTGTAAAACTCTAAAGACACAAGTCTCCTCGGGGTGAGCAGTATGAAGTAGTCCAGTATGTGCGGAGGAAGGATGGCCGTCGATGTTGGCGTTTGTTCCGCCCCATAGTGTGTAAACAATGTGTATGAGGCTTAGGTCGGCAGATAGCTTTAAAACGCTTAACACGCATGTTTCCTCCGGATGAACAGTATGAAGTAGCCCAGTATGTGTGGGGGAAGGGTTTCAGTCAGTATTGGCGTTTGTTCCACCCCATAGTGTGTAAACAGTGTGTATGAGGCTTAGGTCAGCAGATATCTTTAAAATCCTAAAGACGCATGTCTCCTCCAAGTGAACCGTGTGAAGTAGGGGGCCAGGTTTTGGGGAAGGGGTGGCCTTCGATAGTGGTGTTTGTTCCACCCCACATCATCTATAATGTAAACATCCAGAATAAGGCACTGGTAAAAATATCGCTGTAAAACCCTAAAGACACATGTCTCCTACGAATGAACAATCTGACGTAGGTCCAGGTCTGAGGGAAGGGATGGCTGTCGCTAGTGGTGTTTGTTTCGCCCCATATTATCCTAGCGAGTATACAGTCTAAATGAGGCCCAGATCAGCATATCGCTTTAAAACCCTAAAGAAACAAGTCTCCTCCGGGTGAACAGTCTGACGTAGGCCCAGGTCTGGTGGAAGGAGTGGCCGTCACTAGTGGTGTTTGTTCCGCCCCATACCATCCTAGCGAGTAAATAGCCTGAAGGAGGCCCAGATCAGCATATCACTTTAAAACCATAAAGACACAAGTCTCCTTCGGGTGAACAGTCTGACATAGGTCCAGGTCTGGGGGAAGGGGTGGCCGTCACTAGTGGTGTTTGTTCCGCCCCATATCATCCTAGCGAGTAAACAGCCTCAATGAGGCCCAGAACAGCATATCACTTTAAAACCATAAAGACACAAGTCTCCTTCGGGTGAACAGTCTGACATAGGTCCAGGTCTGGGGGAAGGGGGTGGCCGTCACTAGTGGTGTTTGTTCCGCCCCATATCATCCTAGCGAGTAAACAGCCTCAATGAGGCCCAGAACAGCATATCACTTTAAAACCATAAAGACACAAGTCTCCTTCGGGTGAACAGTCTGACATAGGTCCAGGTCTGGGGAAAGGGGGTGGCCGTCACTAGTGGTGTTTGTTCCGCCCCATATCATCCTAGCGAGTAAACAGCCTCAATGAGGCCCAGAACAGCATATCACTTTAAAACCATAAAGACACAAGTCTCCTTCGGGTGAACAGTCTGACATAGGTCCAGGTGTGGTGGAAGGGATGGCCGTCACTAGTGGTGTTTGTTCCGCCCCATATCATCCTAGCGAGTAAACAGCCTCAATGAGGCCCAGAACAGCATATCACTTTAAAACCATAAAGATACAAGTCTCCTTTGGGTGAACAGTCTGACATAGGTCCAGGTCTGGGGGAAGGGGGTGGCCGTCACTAGTGGTGTTTGTTCCGCCCCATATCATCCTAGCGAGTAAACAGCCTCAATGAGGCCCAGAACAGCATATCACTTTAAAATCATAAAGACACAAGTCTCCTTCGGGTGAACAGTCTGACATAGGTCCAGGTCTGGGGGAAGGGGGTGGCCGTCACTAGTGGTGTTTGTTCCGCCCCATATCATCCTAGCGAGTAAACAGCCTCAATGAGGCCCAGAACAGCATATCACTTTAAAACCATAAAGACACAAGTCTCCTTCGGGTGAACAGTCTGACATAGGTCCAGGTCTACAGCATATCACTTTAAAACCACAAAGACACAAGTCTCCTTCGGGTGAACAGTCTGACATAGGTCCAGGTCTGGGGAAAGGGGGTGGCCGTCACTAGTGGTGTTTGTTCCGCCCCATATCATCCTAGCGAGTAAACAGCCCGAATGAAGCTCGTATTACAGGATTTTTACTAAACAATATCCCATACCTTTCCGATTTTCAAATTTAAAATGGATAAATTGCCCATATCCAATAATCTTATATGCTAAATAAGTTTTACCTTGTACAAAATATTTCCAATATAAATGAAGTTTCTTAAATTTAATTTCCAAATCATCGTCTATCCATTGATGAAACTACAATCAGTTTTATGAGACCATTATATCTCCTCTTCATAGGAACATAAACGCATTAAGTTACATGGGGGAAAAAGTTTTAAATTAGGTTATTAGGTACTCAACAGAATAAAAGTAAATTTAAAGCCTGCGTCTTAATATTTAAGAAATCAGTTATTTGTAAATTTAATCAAACGACTATCAAATGCACATTCGTATTACTATTATATCCGTATTATCATTTTCTGATATTCTCTATTTAGGATAGCGGAAAATATCAAAAAATGATCTCTTGGGGGTGATTTTTGTTCTTTCTATATTCCCAAAAATCGTTCATGCGTCATTTTTTTCCTTCTTTTATCCATCTATTATTTTACGCCTGCTTCTTTTAAGTAGTTAACTTAACTTAGTTTTAAAATTTTCATATATTTTCTCTACAGAATTTGGGCTTGTGAACATTTTCTAATCTATGTGTGATTTTTGAATGCCTTCCATTCAAATTTAATATAATAATGATAATTAATTGTGTATATATAATTTGAAAACAAAATTTAAGTTTTTGTATTTAAATTAAACATAGAAATTTTAAGTTGATCAATAAGCATGGTTAAAGCCCATCTATGCATATGATTACTGTCCCTCATGCCCACCCTTATATGTGTGCTAGAAATGTTATAGCAGTTATTTGTATTATTATTTATAAATTTAAGCTATAAATTTAATAGAAGTAGATATTAATTTGAGGATATGTGTTACTCAATCATACGTCTCTGTGAGTTTTATTTTAAAAAATATATAAACTATATAAGAAAATTTTAGCCCTAATTAATTTATATATATATATATATATATATATATATATATATATATATATATATATATATATGTTTAGTACCTTAAAAACAATAGTTACTCTTAAGAAGTTTAAAATTAATCAATAAAACAACTATAAAATATATTTTAATAGTAATTGTCGTCATAAATTTGTATTTTTATAGCAAAACAATACGCAATAACAAATTTATTTTTAAATCTTAGTCTAGTTATATATTAAGTTATTTTTATATTCTCTTGTGTATATGTGCTGTTTTTTTAATACAACAATCATATTAGATATGCATTTATTGTCATCCATATTATTTAATTTATAAGTAAACTACATAAAACATTGGTTAAGCATTGTAAGCAATAGTTTGTACTTGTTCGTCAAGTTGTCTTCAACTAGTTCTTAAATTTGTTCTTCCTGAAAACCAATCGTGCATAGGTGTAGCAACGATATGTCGGAAATATCGATAAATGTGTTTCGATATATCGATATATTAGTATCGATGTTTTCTTTCGATATTTTGGTTCGATATATCACTAAATATTGATGTTATTCTCTATCTTCAAAATCATCACGTTGTAAAAAAGCACATTTAAATTGCGTTTTATGCGTACAAAACATCGTTGAAGTAGGCCTAATAAAGTAACTTTACTTAGTTTTTACCTAAGGTTAACGCACTAAAATGTAGTTTATTGTAAATCAGTGCGTGGAAGTTTAGTGTTTATAAGAAGCCTAATCAAATTTTTAAATGAGATAAACAAAAATAATAATGTATCATATTGTTATATAATTAGTCTTATATAATTGATGTATTTAACAGTAGGCTATATTAAATAGTGACAGAAAAACATGAGTATTGTTGGCCATAACATAAGAGTCAGTGCATAATTTTAAACATAAATCATTTATATCGGGTATTTTCTTTCGATACTATTGTTAGATCGATATTTTGTTTTAGAAATATTGATAATTCCGATCCCTAATCGGGCATGTATAACAAACATTTTCACTAAAAACGATAATAATGTTGTTTTACTTATTGCTTTACCTGTATCAAGAAGAGAAAAAAATACCTTACGTGACAAAAATAATATTGTAGAGTGTTTATTATTTAGTTACTAAAATTGTGAATTGTTTACTAAAATAAACTCTCAAGAAATTTATTTAGTACACTAATTAAAACTGTTGATAAAAAGCGGTAAAAGTAAACATTAACATGTTATACAGTATTTGGTGACATTATATCTTTTGAATCCTGTAAGAATTTATTTTAACCCATGAAACTATTCCATTACACTATAAGACGACTTGCTAGTTTCATATTTTACTTTATGATACCATCGTTTATTTCTCGTTGTTTTGAAAATATCCAGTTCAGACAGCTAAATCAGATTAAAGCAGTTCGTCAGAAAGGCAGTAAATACGTCAATGTGTCGGAAATTCCAACTGTGTGCTAAATGCATATGGATGCACTTGGTCACCTAGCAGCTGCAGAACTTTGTTGAGGTTAGAATTAACGAACATTGTTACATACTAATTCCGATTTAAAGTAATTAGCATTTTTCTGCACATTATATTTTGCATAGTAACTTTTTTTAATTATGAAATTAAGAAGTAAAATTGATAAAGATTGTATCTTGAACAAACGAATAGTGTAATTAATAGCATTCATATTCTTTTTAATTATACGAGTACTCATAAAAATATTAATTATATGGCTTCTCACAATTGTAATTAATTAGTGTTCAACCACAAAGAGTAATTATATTTATTTTATAAAGATCTAAAATACAACATGTTTCTAAAACATTACCAGATACGTGTTTAGCTTTACCCTTTATTAAATTTGCTTATAAAATCAATGGCTTTTCATACAAAGCCCTCAGAAAATCCTTAATTGTTTACAACGACATTTTCAATTTTATTCATTATTAATTATTTTTCTCACAGCTGGATAACATAAGCACCCTATAAAAACTTACTATGACCCATTCAAAGATGAACAATACTCCTCGCACAGCCAAATAAACATCAAAACCTCGCAGAGCTCTCAGTAACAACTCATTTGTTATTGTGGTCCAAATGAATCACCTATATTTGGCTGCGAGAAGGAGTTTGGGCAGCTTATTAGCATAATCTGACCTTGGCACTCTATAAACCTTTCCACCCCCAAACTGCTCTGAAGGACGACTGTGAGAGTGGCAGCTACAGAGATTTGGCGATACGAATTTTGATGGTTTGCCACTCGCCGCTCATACATATGGAAATTGTACGGTTGACTGGCACCTTGGTCTTACTACATGCTGTACTATGTACTACCGTATATAACATCGAGGGAGGATGTCAGAGCAGCAGCTACAATAATTCGGTGATAATGTTATCAGCCTACCCTCCGAATTACCTTCGAATGACGTTGACAGCCTACCCTCCCACCCAACTTAGGATGATGTTAACAGCCTACTCTCCCACCTACCTTCGGATGAGGTTAACAGCCTACCCTACCGCCTACCTTCGTATGACTTTGACAGCCTCCCACCTACCTTCGAATGACTAACAGCCTACCTTCATGCCTACTTTCGGATGACGTTAACAGCATGCCCTCCCAGCTACCTTCGGATGACGTTATCAGCATACCCTCCCACCCAACTTAGGATGATGTTAACAGCCTACTCTCCCACCTACCTTCGGATGAGGTTAACAGGCTACTCTACCACCTACCTTCGTATGACTTTGACAGCCTCCCACCTACCTTCGAATGACAAACAGCCTACCTTCCTGCCTACTTTCGGATGACGTTAACAGCATGCCCTCCCAGCTACCTTCGGATGACGTTAACAGCCTACCCTCCCTCCTACCTTCGGATAACGTTAACAGCCTACCATCCCACCTACCTTCGTATGATATTGACAGCCCACACTCCCACCTACTTTTGTCAGACGATGATAGACCACCCTCCTTCCTACCGTTGTACAAAGCTGACAGACCGACATCTCGCCTACATATGTCCGACTACGATAGACCAACCTCGTTATTACCATCGTACCAAGTTTAAAGATCAATCCCATCTAACATTGAACAAAGTTTAAGACCACACTCCTGCCTACTGTCATACAACGTTGTTAGACCACCCTCTCGCCTACATATGTCCGACTACGATAGACCAACCTCGTTATTACCATCGTACCAAGTTTAAATATCAATCCCATCTAACATTGAACAAATTTTAAGACCACACTCCTGCCTACTGTCATACAACGTTGACAGACCACCCTCTCGCCTACATATGTCCGACTACGATAGACCAACCTCGTTATTACCATCGTACCAAGTTTAAAGATCAATCCCATCTAACATTGAACAAAGTTTAAGACCACACTCCTGCCTACTGTCATACAACGTTGTTAGACCACCCTCTCGCCTACATATGTCCGACTACGATAGACCAACCTCGTTATTACCATCGTACCAAGTTTAAAGATCACTCCCATCTAACATTGAAGAAAGTTTAAGACCACACTCCTGCCTACTGTCATACAACGTTGTTAGACCACCCTCTCTAACTAACCATTGTAGATGTTAACTGCCTACCCTTCCACCTACCACCATATGGCAATTACATCCCACCTCCTTCACACCTACCCTCATTCGATGTTGATAGGCAACTTTCTCCTACCATTGCACAATATTGACTTGCATGGCATACGACCACTATAGATTTACTATATAAAATCCTATTCGGGGAAATAAATAAATTAATGCTGTATAGTAAAAACCTACATGATTTAAATGAGTTTAAATCATGAGTCTTTAGTTATATCGTTAGACATTCCCATAAATCCACAACTTGTTAAAAATAAACTACTCTAGAATGAAATAGTATACAAGTTATTATGGTTGACATTACTTACGTTTATCCCTTTATTCAGCCTATGTACATATATCTTAACATGAATTGCATGTCAGTTTGTTTTTAAGTCGTTCCTTATATCGTGACCAACAAAGCCAATCAATAACTTCATTCATGCATATGTAGTTGAGTTGATATATGTTTTAACACTATTGCTGGGAAGTTAGAATCACAACTTCTGTATTGTAACATAATACGTGTTGTAACTGTTCTAAAACACAGTTTACGGGAAAAGCAGAGCTGTGGGAGCAAATGCTGTTGACAGTTGTAACTTGCTGTAGTTTAATGTTCTAAATCAAAAACTTTCTACAGTCTAAAGTGCCTGTTTTGTTTAGTAATGCCGGGAACATTGTTGATAATTCACTGGACTTACTTTCAACTAACTTTAATTATATGGAATGGGAGCAGCATTCAATGTTTTACATACCTTACTGTTCTTCATTTGAAAATGCCTAGTTACAATTAACATTCTTTTCAATAAACTATTTAAAATATCGAAATAATTAATTGATAAATAAAGGTTTCTCACAATTAAAAGAAGAATTGTCTGTGACAATTGCCTACCTCAAATATTTTCTTTAAGTTTTCATTTTTTCCAATACTACGGTACGTCTATTATTTGGGTGGATGGGTCAATACCACCGTACATGTGTAGGTGAGTGGGAGGGTCACTACTATGGTACCTTCCATAAAAACTCTTGTTATTATGCAGATCTAACATAAATACATAAATATGTACTATATTTGTGTTATATCATCATCGAGTAATGAATCAGTCGTCAATTTAATAAACATGTCCCTATACCTTAAAACTATGTAATCATTTTAATTTAACTGATGGTAATGTATTTGTATTTTATTTTGGTAAGCCAAATTAAGTATTTGTAGCCTTAGGTTGATGTATACAATTACGGTTGGACAGCAAAAAGAGGAATATACAAATGATATATTGCTTTAAATTACTACTTTTATACTGATTGCTTTTTTTCCAATAATTTCTTGAAAGGCAAGCAACAATCAAAACTCAAGGAACATCAAGAATTTCCAAGGTAGAGTTTGTTTATAGTAGATTTCTTCAAAAGAAGAGTTATTCCTTTCAGTCCACTCTGTCTTGAAGTACTAGGCCGAAATCTTTTTTCTTTTTCGGAAACTAAATAGGAACAAAAAATGTTTTACCATTCCTTAATCTGGAATAATTCTTTAACTTTTTCGTCAATTATACTATAACAAATAAAACAATTAGATAGTTTTCTTAGTTTCACAATAAGTTGTTTATAATTCTTGTAAATGTTGTGATAGTTTGTTTGAATAACAATGTGTTCAACTGGTTATAAATCCTAAGACGAGTGGTATGTGTCTGACAGCTCACTTCAACGTTACGATGTAAATTTAGTCATGGTTTGTTCAGGATAACAATATGGTCAGCAGGTTATAAATCCTGAGCCGAGATGTATGTGTCTCACAGCTCATTTTCAACGTTACGATATAAATTTAGTCATGGTTTGTTCGGGATAACAATGTGGTCAACAGGTTATAAATCCTAAGACGAGATGTATGTGTCTGACAGCTCACTTCTACGTTACGATGTAAATTTAGTCATGGTTTGTTCGGGATACAATGTGGTCAACCGGTTATAAATCCTAAGACTATATGTATGTGTCTGACAGCTTACTTCAACCTTATGATGTAAATTTAGTCATGGTTTGTTCGGGATAACAATATGGTCAACAGGTTATAAATCCTAAGACGAGTGGTATGTGTCTGACAGCTCCCTTCAACCTTATGATGTAAATTTAGTCATGGTTTGTTCGGGATAACAATATGGTCAACAGGTTATAAATCCTAAGACGAGAAGTATGTGTCTCACAGCTCAGTTCAACCTTATGATGTAAATTTAGTTATGGTTTGTTCGGGATAACAATGTGGTCAACAGGTTATAAATCCTAAGACGAGATGTATGTGTCTGACAGCTCACTTCAACGTTACGATGTAAATTTAGTTATGGTTTGTTCGGGATAACAATGTGGTCAACCGGTTATAAATCCTAAGACGATATATATGTGTCTGACAGCTTACTTCAACCATACTATGTAAATTTAGTTATGGTTCGTTCGGGATAACATTGTGATCAGCAGGTTATAAAAACGAGGTATATGTTATAATATATTACCTATATATCCTTTGGGATACATAGGTATATATTATATATAATATATACCTATAAAATATAGGTATATATTATATATATTATATTGTTTTATATATTATATATATTATATATATTATATATTATATATTATATATAATATATAATATATATTTAATATATATATTATATATTAAAATATTCAATACAATATAAAATATCATATTGACATTGACAGGCAAGGTGGAAGAACTAATAGATGTGATGAATGAGAGGAGGCTGGATTTGTTGGGCTTAAGTGAGACGAAATGGAATGGACAAGGAGAAAAGGAGATAAGAGGGGGAGGGATGTTGTATTGGAGTGGAGGCAGGAACAGAAGGAATGGAGTTGCTATTATGGTTAATAAGAGGATGAAGGAGAAGGTGGAAGGAGTTGAATATATATCGGATAGGTTAATAATAATAAGAATAAGAGAAGGAAACAGGGAAATAAGATTAATGCAAGTTTATGCACCGCAGACAGGATGCACAGAGCAGGAAAAGGAAGTGTTTGAAGAACAAATGGAAGACCAAATAGGAAATGTGAACTTACTAATGGGTGATCTAAACGCCCAAATTGGTGTTGATAGGAAGGGATATGAGGAGGTGATGGGGAGTTTTGGATATGGGAATAGGAATGTGGAAGGGAGGAGATTGCTGGATATGTGTCAAAGGAATGCGTTGACGATTGGAAACGGGAAATTCCGAAAGAGAGAGTCATATGGTGACGAGATACAGCTGGGATGGGGTACAAAAGAGTGTCATCGACTACATCATAATGGACAGGGAATGGGGGGGGAAAATCCTGGATGTGAAGGTGATACCCAGCGTGAGTATGGGTGGGGACCACAGGCTGCTGGTCGGGGTGTTTCGGATTAAAATGAAAGAAGTTGCGACAAGCAAACCTATAAGAAGAATAAAATGCTGGAAATTACTGGAGGAGGAAAAAAGGGAAGAATTCAAGAGGATAGTGAAACAACACTTACCAAGAACGGAAGTAGGTGATGTGGAAAGTGAATGGAAGCTCTTCAAAGAGTCACTGGTAAGCGCAGCGGAAAGGGTATGTGGAAGAACATCGGGAAGGAAGAGAGATAAGCAAACGTGTTGGTGGAATGAGGATACAAGACGGGGGGTAAAAGAAAAGAATAGAGCTTGGAGGAAATGGTGGAAGTCAAGATCCCAGGCAGATAGAGAGGACTACATAAAGAAAAAGAGGGAAAGTGGAAAGATAGTAAGAGAAGCGAAGGAGAGAGCTTGGGAGTCATTCACAGATAAGTTGGAGAGGGATATGGAAGGAAACAAAAAGCTATTTTACAGCATGATGAAAAACAAGAAAAGGAAAACAGAGAGTGCCCTGACGATGAAAAGAGAAGACGGAGAGCTGGTGGGGGGTGAAGAAATCAAAGGAGTGTGGAAAAATTATTTTCAAAAACTACTGAATGAAGGGTATATTGATGTGGAGGAAGAAGACAACGATTATTATCTGGAGGGTTTGGAAGGTATAAGTTGGAAGGAGACAGAGGATGCTTTGAAAAGAGTGAAAAATGGGAAGTCTGCAGGACCGGATGAGATATCAATAGACATGATCAAAACATTGGGTCCTATAGGAATACATTGGCTGCAGAGGGTGTTTGGATGTGTATGGAGAAGTAGAAGAGTACCGGACGATTGGGGAAAGGGAGAAATTATAACACTGCACAAGAAGGGGAGCAGAAGAGAGTGTAAAAACTATAGAGGAATAACTTTGACGAGCCAGGTGACCAAGGTGTTTGAGAGAATATTGTTAAACAGGATAGAAGGAACAGTGGAGGAACAGATGGGTGAGGAACAACATGGGTTCAGGAAAGGAAGAAGCACCATAGATCTGATTTTTGCAGTGCGACAAATGATCGAGAAGTATTGGGAATATGACAAGAAGTTGTTCATGGTGTTCATAGATGTGGAAAAAGCATATGATACTGTTAACAGAAGTAGTATATGGGAGAGCTTGAGGAGGATAGGAATAGATGAAAGAATGATTGGATGGATGAAGGAGTTATATAGGACACATAGATGTAGGGTTAGAACTAGTATGGGGAATACTGAGTGGTTTGAAGTAAAAAAGGGGCTGAAGCAAGGGAGTGTTTTATCACCAGTTTTGTTCAATGTAATAATGGAGGTGATGCTGAGGGAAATTAAGGAGGATGTAGGAGGAGGGGTGAATGTGATGTTGTTTGCGGACGACATTATGTTGTGGGGGGAAAGTATAGAAGAAGTGCAGGAGGTATTGAATAAGTGGAGTGTAAAGATGATGGAGAGAGGTCTGAAGGTGAGCATGGAGAAGAGTGAGGTGATGGTGGTGGGTAGAGATACGGACCTGGGAGGGGTCGTGGAGTTGAATGGGGAGAGCTTGAAGAAGGTGGAGGAGTTTAAGTATTTGGGAACAGTGTTATCGAGCAATGGGAAAATGGAGCAAGAAATAAGTAACAGATTGGAAGTGGGTGGTAGGTTTTTTGGAAGCGTGAAACACCTGGTATGGGATGGAAGTGTACCGCAAAGGGCCAAGGTAGCAATGTTTAAAACTTATTATAAACCCATGGTGACGTATGGAGCTGAGACGTGGAGATTATCGGAAAGGGAGTGGAGTAGGATACAAGCGGGGGAGATGAGATTTCTAAGAGCCATCAAAGGCAAAACACGAAGAGATAGGATCCAGAATGACGAGATAAGAAGAGGTTTAACTGAAGAGAGTTTGAGAATGGGGGTGGAGAGGTCACGGTTAAGATGGTACGGGCATGTGAAGAGGATGAGACAAGAAAGAATACCTAGAAGAATGGAGGAGATGGAAGTGGTGGGCAGAAGACCCAGAGGAAGACCTAGGGGAAGATGGTTGGATGGCGTGAAAGTCGATGTGGAGAAGAGGGGGGTTGTGTGGGGGGAGGTGATGAGAAGAGAGATGTGGAATAACAAACAGGAATGGAGAGGCTTGGTGAACGCCCGAACCCAGGAGTGAACTGGAGCGGGTTTCCGGATATGTATGTATGTATGTATATCCTTTGGGAAACCGTCATCGCTGTACAATCTTTCTTGTAGTAGTTTGTCTATAACTACACAACTTTGTGTCTTATCTAATTTTCAGATGACATTTTCAGTTTACATTCGCTTTACGATAAAAATGTATTAAATGTTTGAATATACCTACACAATATTGTATGTTTTGTATCCTCAAGACGAAATGTAAATGTTTTACACCTCCCTTCAACTGTAAGCTATCAGTGTAGTGCTGGTTTGTACGCAACTACACAATGTTGTACGCGTAATAAATCCGCCTAGAGAGACGTATGTGTGTGACACCTCTCTTCAACTGTAAGCTATCAGTGTAGTGCTGGTTTGTACGCAACTACACAATGTAGTACACGTAATAACTCCACCTACAGAGACGTATGTGTGTGACACCTCTCTTCAACTGTAAGCTATCAGTGTAGTGCTGGTTGTACGCAACTACACAATGTTGTACGCGTAATAAATCCACCTAGAGAGACGTATGTGTGTGACAGCTCTCCCATACTCATGATGACAAATGCTTTACTAAAAGTACACTGTACTGCCCGGCGGTAAAAATGTTTTTTATGCCTATATTATTAAAATTAAAATCCCTATATTATTCTACTCTCCATACAGGTCCTGTTTGTATGCTATGAATGGATCTTTAAACCCTGGCGGAGGATTTAGCTGAAACTTTTAGGAGAAAAGTTTTTAAGCTTCAGAAATCGATGGGCGTAATCCGTTATTCGAGGGGAAACTCTTAACTACTTAGTAAAAATCTCATTCGAAATTAAACATTGGCTATTTTTAGTTTAGAAACAAGACAACATAACCATAAAATAATTTATAATCTATAAGTAACTGATAAGTAAAAAATCTAACTTGACTTTAATTCAGTATAATAAACGAGTTATTTTAAATAAATATTATATTTCTGATAAACTTCAAAATGTTTTTAAAAGTATATGGGAAAAAGAAGAGCACTAATGCCTAATTTAAATAAATACTTCACAAGTAATAATGATTGATGTCCAGAAGATAATCCCCTGAACTTTCTTTCAGTGCCGAAACCGTAAATGGTTAATTCAGCAAAAATCTCTTTTTCCTCATTTTAATATTTTTTTAAGTGTTGAAGAGATTGTAGATGATAAATTCTATTCACGGCCCTGTTACCAACACGGCTTTCACTCAATGCTTTCCATCGACTTGGAATCTACTTTAGAAGTTTCGGGTATTCTCGTAGGATGGTAGTCAACATTCAGATGTTGTGCAGTAAAGAGAACTGAGTATCAGGCTTTCCAGTTAGCAAAAATTTAGTAAAACACTACGTGGTTCGGATTCCACGTAAAGCTGTAGGTCCCTAGGTTTCCCTGGCTTTTGGGCTATTAATAAATAATTTTTTTCTGAGAAACAATCGATCTTAGTAACGATGTCTACACTCGTTCATCTACCGCATCACACTCATTCGCCCCTCATATCACACGATGGGCGTCTTACTAATGAATATTAATTACCCTATATATTAAAATAATCGGTTCATGTAGTTCACTCACTTTCTGAACCGAATTTGATGACATATTTTTTTTTAATATAATTTTGATTTTTAAGTCGTAACGGAGCTAGATTTTTGAAATTCCCACTTTTTTTGCATTACACGGCGTTAAAGTTGCAATGTTATTATTATGGAGATTAATTTTAATTTACTAGCTAGCAGCGTAAACAAATGTTAACTGGTCCAAATAAGTTGTTAGGTTAAACATAGTGAGCAGCACAGTAAAATATCAAGTTCATTATAAAAGAGTGAATACATATCTGTCTGCATGTATGTTATCATCAGCCGTAAAATAACATTGGTTGTTTCTAATCTATATACATATAAAAGGCAGATACCACTCACACACGAAATCCCAAAAACCACCGAGCGGATTTCAACGAAATTTTAAAGGAAGTTAGCTTTAGTATGGAAGGGACCCACTAAGAGAGAACTTTTCGAAATTCCATTACTAAGGGGTACAAACAGCCTCTCAAAATGTCCTTTTTTCCATGAGAATAGCATTGGGTTGATTTTAGTAAATTAATAATAGTGGTTTTGTAAATAAATAAACATGTTTATTCTATATATTTGACATTACCCTATTTGTTGTATTAAGAGTATAATCTTCAGTTGTTAGAAGATGATTAAACTCTTGCGTTACCCCGTACTAAAAATAGGTTGTAACGCAAGAAATGAGAGTGAAATAATGTAAATAGTTTAATATTGTAATTTTACGTTATACAGATAATCTACTATTATTTGCATTCAAATTCGTATACCGAGGCCGAAGGCCGAGTTGTATCGAGCACAGCGAGAGTCGGGGTTGGTGCGGAAACCTTGCATGGGTGTCCCCTAGTTATTAATATACTATAAATAGAATACAGATCATGTGTAGTGAGTGAGCTACTGTAAATGAATTTAAATATTATGATTCTACTTAATACAGTTTAATTACTAATATTTGAAGTCAAAAGTTACATGCCGAGGCCGAAGGCCGAGGCGTCACGAACGCAGCGAGTTACGGGGTTTGCACGCGAAGCAATAATTAAGAAATAGCTTGCATAGTGACGCCACCTTAAACTTTATAACAAATACTTACTGTAAAATAAGTAAATAATAATAATAATCTGTCAATGTTTGGATCTGTTTCTTGTTATATTTCAAAGCACTGAGTAAATAATCATTATTCGTATTTAATGTAACAAAACTTGATCTTTCCGTTTTATGAATTTTATACTTTCACTATTTTCAACTAACTAAGGTATATCTTCAAATTCGAGTTTTATAAAGAGCCTAATTTTTACTACCAATGCTTGATTTTTACAGATAATAAATCTATTTTGTCTGTTTTAAAAAGATTTTAGGGAAACATTTTTCGGTTTTAACGTGAGAGAGTTAAGTGGAAGGAGGTCCAGACGTCTGGCTGGTCGATAGATAACAGTATTTGACCTGTCTGCTTCCGGACAAACAGACGAACTCCGGGGGAATTAGGTAGATAGCATTGCCAGCCTTAGCCTCAGGGTAGATAACATGAAATACGTTGGTTTGTGAGCATAAAACACATACATTAACCAACACTTGTGTGTAAATATACATACATTATGTAACGTTACAAGATGTACACCTCAGTTAACTTTCTGGGAAAATGATGAAGTTGTGAAGCCCCGGGGACTGAGTGCGTGAAATTGGATATACGCACATTAGAACGTTAGGATTCCATGTCGTTGAAACTGAAAGTTGATATAAAACGCGTTCTGTATAGTTATATTATTTATTATTATTATTATTTTTTTACATGGAACTATATGTTATTGTTATTTGTCTATACAGTATTGGTTATTCTCTAATTAAATTGAATAGAGAACCATTAAATATATATATTTATATATATATATATATATGTGAATGTGATTGTGTCTATATATAAATGTATGTACATATATATAATATTCTTATTTAGCACTGGTATTATATATATATATATATATATATTTTTTATTTTTCATAGTTATTCGAACGTTGGTTTTAATTTAGTTTAAATGTTATGTAAAAAAATTGAGTCTCAAATCAGGCATTTGCCTTCGAGGCCCTAAATTTTCTCTTCCGTTTATATTTTTACTGTATTGTATATTTTTTAGTTTACAATATCGCGTATGTTAAATTTAAGCATTTTAATTATCTGTTGTCTTTAAGTGTTTAGTTTAATCAGTCAGACCTACCTTCAAAAGACATTTTTATAATAAACAACATTTAATTTACTAAAAAAATTTAGTTTTTATTTTTTTAGTATCTTTTAATTTGCTACAAAAGTACTGTTTAATTTTTTATTATTTTTAGTAATCTTAATAATAAGAAGAAAATAAATTATTAATATTCTTTACAGTAAGAGGCAAAGTTACAAACTGACATTACAAAAAATACAACACGATTCAAAGTCAATTAATAACGGCAATTAACAGCAACAATACCCAGTTAAATAATATAAACGTACATAACACTCCATCTTCATGCAATAAAGGTAATCCATTGTAACAATTATGTAAATATACAGTGATAACATAACTGCAGTAAATAAATAATAGGCTGACACATTCTGAATATGCTATACATGGTGGGGGGGGGGAATAATACTTTCACAACTGTTGTATGACTTTACTTGTAAAAGTGAAATCCTGTAGATAATCGAGGTTAGAAAGAACATACTTTTTGTCGCCATTAGCGACGTTTCATATATTCAGGGGGCGGCCAAAGAGGAGTTGAACGAAAATCTTCAACGTAAGCCTAAGTCGAGTTTAGTAACAAATGAGAAGACTATTCAATATAAATTAAGTGCCGCAAACCGGACTACGAAATGTTCGTCCTTTCCAGAGTAGTGGTCATTTGAATTTCAAAATAACTAATTTGAACAATATTATTTCTCCACTATTTAACGGTTTTAAGTAAATTATTCTGATCAAAAATTATACTTTATGGAACACAATTATATAAATAATTAAACTATCAAATTATTTTTGTAAAAATAACGTTTCCATATTTTTTCCACCCTGTATAACTTACAAACCGTTTTAAGTACAAGTAAAATAAATATCAAGTAAAAACATTATTTCAAAAAATCAACATTAATAATTGTCACAAACTTCTGTAAAAATAATTATAAAAACATTGAATACTAAAAAACAATCTGAACCCTTCTGTTTTAATATTTTTAAATAATTATAATCTTGTAAGTATAAATTTGAAATGAAAATATTTAACAATATATTAATGGAATACTTTATCAATATTTGTCTTGTTTTTTCTCGTGATATTTTGATCATTAAGAGTTTACATTCTATTATCAATATCGATATTGATGTGTTTTCAGTTAAATTTAAATTTTCAACAGGCACAAGATTCTCATCTTTATTCAGAAAGCTACAGGTAAGAGTATCTTGCAAATATTTTTCGACTTTTCGACCTCTTTCTTACTTCGATTACCTTATATTAGGTTATGTATATTTTGTTCAGAGTGTCCGATCAAACATTGTTTTTATTTTTCTTATTACAAATATTAGACTTTTTATAAGAAATGTGTTGAGGGAAGATTTAAAAAATCTGTATGGAAATGTGGCTTTCTAAAGTGGTTTATTTGGCAACCTAGCGTAACTCTGTACGTTAAAACTGTACAATTATCTTTGGCTGAAAGAGTAGATTAATAATACGTAGATACTTAATTGTTTTAGCTTACTATAAATGAAGAAGTTGCGTACTTTTTTTTAATTTTGAGGTAGGGCAGATGGGGACAGTGAGGGAGATAGAGGGGAGGGAATCACGTTGTATGTGTGTTAGTGAGACAGGCGGGCAGCCGGTTGCTATGAATCCTTGGAAATCCCTTGGAACGCTCAACTCACCTTTCCTCCCTTGTTCCTACCTGAATGAACGCCCTTAACGTAGACATCACCTAATTCTGCATTAGTTACCTTCAAGTTAAGTACAATAAGTTCAACTATGATATTTATGTTCAATTTATATATTAGTTTGATCATATTTACGTATTTTCAAAAAAAATCATTCAGATTATATAACATGTTATAAGATTTCCGACGTCAGGCTGAAAAGTCCTGATAAACAAGAATTCCCTAAATACGTTTATATTTATTTTTGACAACGAAATATATCAGTTACTGGCCTAAACTAATGTTTAAAGCATACACAATAATGTTCCCAAAACTAAAGCACTACAGAACAATTAACTGAGCACTATCTGGTTAGTCAGGAAGGTACCATTGTTTAAAATAACATTTATCAGTTACTTAATGGCGCAGTCACAATAAAATGTGAACACCACGAGATTTTAACTGCATGATGATATTGTTACATATTTCACATGCACTCCACAGAACTTTGATCCAAGCTATCAATCATAGAATTGATTTTACATCACAACTGACGCTACAGACAACTCCAAACCTGTTTGTGTGATTCATTATTACTCATTATTAAGACGACGATCGTCAAGATATGGGCAAATATGAGGGGCGAATGAGCGTGATGAGTTTAGGTGAACGAGTGTAGTCATTGTTACTAAGGTCAACTGTTCCTCATAAAGAGCTATTAATTAATAGTACAATAGCCAAGGCAACTAAGGGACCTACACCTTTACGTGGAATCCAAACCACATAGTTTTGGTCTGATTTTCAGCTAACTGACAAGCCTGACACTCAGTTCTCTTTCCTACATAACATCTGAACCTTGACTACCATCCAACATGGACACCCAAAACTTCTCTATTAGTACCCACGTCAATAGCAACCATTGAGTGGACGTCGTGTCGGAATTAATAGGACCGAGCATAGAGTGTATCGCGTACAATCTCCTCCATTCTTTGTCCCCAAGTAGCTGGGTTACAGCACTGCACCACCATTTTAATTACTTAAATAGTTCAATTTAAGTTCAACCTTATCAGGGAAAGCATTATATTCCCTTTCACAACCCCTATACATAGCATGTGTGTGTAATAACCACTGCTAACAGCAGTTAAATTACTGTTAAAGTACAGATCGTGCACACGACACCACGTATAATTTGGCTAACAGGATTAACAATTCACAATACACCAACTTCAGCTTTATACAGATGTTTATTCAAAGCATAAAGGCATGTAGTAGCATTTATCCAATTGAGTGAAGTATTTTAAGAAGAAACACTATTATTCCGAATTAACAATGCCATGTATATATCCACCAAAACATACAAAAATAATGAAACTAACACGGCTCAAAAATCAACAGTTCGTCACAGTTACAAGTCTAGTTGATCATCCAAAACAGAGAGTAAAAACTGCTAACATAACAAATAACTATGCGTTTTACTCGATTGAAGTAAGTGTAGTCGGCATGGTGGCGCAGTGCTGTAACCCAGCTATTTGGGAACAAAGTGTTTAGGAGATTGTAGGTGATAGGTTCTATGCTCAGTCGTCTTAATACCGACACGGTTTCCACTCAACGGTTCCACAAAACGGGTAGTTTTGTCTGAAGGTGGCATAAGTCATAACAACAGCATAGGAGGGTGGACTTTGAGCAGTCATGTCTTTTCACTTATTAATCTTGACTGATGAGTGGCATGTGTCACAACAACAGGGCAGGTGGGTGGCCTTTGAGCAGTCATGTCTCTTCTCACATTAGTTTTCATTAAAGAGTGGAGTGAGTCATAACAATATGGTGGAAGTGTGAGCTTTGAGCAGTCATGTATCTTCTCACATTAATTTTCAGTAAAGAGTGGAATGAGTCATAACAATATGGTAGAAGTATGAGCTTTGAGCAGTCATGTCTCTTCTCACATTAGTTTTGACTGAAGGATGGCATGAGTCTTAAAAAGAGCGTAGGAGAGTGGGCTTTGAGTGGTCATGTGTCTTCCCCAACTTTGTCTGAAGAGTGGCGTTTATATCTATTGAGATTATTTCAAGATAGGAAAAGATGTATATAATCTACATAACTAATAGGGTAATCGATGTTAATGTTCATGATCTTTGAGTTTACAGAGTTCAACCTACAAATTAAAGTGTTTTACAAAGTTTAAGAGAGAGAGTTGGTTTGATAAATTTTATCCGAGCCTGGATAAAAGCTCAAACGCTTGTAGTCGTGAGAAAGTTGCAGTGTTGGGATCGTTGAAATCTGTCAGAAACACTCGGCCGCCTTGAATAACTGATGTTTAGCTAACAGACGAACTGTAAATAAAGCGTCCAATACTCTGCATTCAAGTCAAAATAGTAAAGTGAGATAGAAATTTACTTTCCCTAATTGCATTCTACTTTTATTCTTATCGTGTATTGCTTATTTTTAAAGCTTCACAACATAAACTTTTAGATTTAATATTATGAGTATTAATAAAAGTAATTTATTAGTATCTCTAGATGACTTATACAACACGTTTATTTATTTGGTAAATATTTTCAATGTTATTTTTCTATTTTATGTATACATGTTGGCCTACTATGTTTTGTTTTAAGTTGTTATTCAAAATCTTAGTCAGCTTTATCATATTGGATTTTCTATAATAGTTTTTATTTAGATTTTATTTTTATTAGACTAAAATCATGTGTTAAATTTGCCAAAATGTTTTTCAAAAAATTTCATAATAAGTATTCTACAGTAAAAAAATAATGTTTTAGTGTGATTTTCTTAATACACAAAGTTCACATTTTATATTGTCTCTCACATTCAAAATCCATAGTAAATTTTTGAAAAGTGAATTTTTGTGTACTTATATATATTTTAAGAAATAATTTTAAAGATTCCCTGAGCCTTTTGAATTGGCCACACTCCAGTAAGTAACCACATTTAAATGATATGTTGTGCTTAGTTCTATAAACAATATACGTTACTTATGTTACGCATATAAACAATGTGCGGTTACTTACTGGAGTGTGGAAAATTCAAAAAGGTCAGGGAATCTTTAAAATGTTAATACATTGTCAGTGGTAACTCTTGTGTGAAATTTATTTACAAAAACTAGATTACGAATGATGTCGTGAGTTATACTAATATCGTTGAAGGAATCGATGCAATAAAAACTCACTGAATACACGCGTAATTTATGCAATATTTTTACGTTTGCGAGTGTCGTGACTGCTCGCCTTAGTTGTATGGTCACGTAGCTCACTACTTCTTTACTAACTAGTGTTCTTGACTTTATTGACTCTTATATCCTAAATCTTCTGACGGTCTCCTTCTCCTGAACGTATTGTCACGATCCTGAGAGTGTCGTGACCGCTCGACTGAATTGTGAAAACGCACGCGCAAATAACTCGCTACTTCTTTACTAACTAGTATTCTGGACTTCGTCAACTCTTATATCCTAAATCAAGTGACTTGGTCTCCTTATCCTTAACGAACTTTTACGACTCCAAGAGTATTACGGTGATTCTAGCCCCCCACCCCCCACCCCCCACCCTTAAAGGAAAGGCACGTGATCATAACTCATTACTTAATCGAGCAACAAGTGTTGCAGTCTTATTCTTAGTACCTTAGACTTAGGTACCTTAGACTTAGTCTTCCTCTCCTCATCTCAATCAGTATTTTACGTGATGCTAGAAATAAAAGTGATCATAAAAATCTATCAGAAATTAAATACGAAATGTACTATATTTATTTGACAGGGATTGTTTAGTAAGCTGATACATATAATTATGATTGAGCTGATTAATTAATGTATTTTCCATGTCCTGAAATATTAAAGTAGTTATTTCAAAATATCCTTTTCTCATTTGTTCTACATGTTCGCCTTTCCCTTAAAATTTCACCACAGAGTTCTCCATTTTCAATCTAATTAATATTTGGTATCTACTAATATTGAATACAAATATATACATATCAGGATGGTACCACGTACTCAAGAACCAGTTCCCCTAAATACCTAAACTAAATTCATGAATCTTAGACTAAATAGTAAATTTTCAAAGCATAACTGTGCATAAGCTTAAGAATGATATGGCGTTTATTGTAGCTCTAAATAAATAGCATTAAATGTGTGAAAGCACAAACTGCAGATCCTAAAAACACGTAAATGACCTTGAGATTCTGCCACCAGGATCAACGTAGTGTTAGTCTTTAATTGTTGCTGAAGATTTTTGAGATGAAATCATCGCTATTCCGAACAAAACTAAGCCGATCATTCAAACTTCAGAAGGTAACTAATCAGCATGGCACAAAAGAATGGGGGGCATTCTTATAGCTTTTGATTGAGTGCCAGTACGTCTTCTATCTTATTTATCAAATCTCAATCTGTCAAATTTTTTATTTAAAAACACGAGTATCGTCAAATTTAGCTCCCTTAAGACCCTAAATACATATTTTCAAATGGCTCGCAAACACTTAATTTCGTTATAATTTTTTTAACTTGGATATGTGATTTAAACTATCTTCTTCATTTACCTTGTTTGTGTAATTATAACAATTATATGTGTCACCACAAGTACCACAGAACTGTAACCACAGAGATGAAAGAAACAGAGGTCGCATCCAATAGTGTGCTAAATGTGTGGAGAGTTAGGGTATCCAGTTCGTTATGGGAAGATTGGGCCAGAACCTTGACATATCCCCCCATACCTCCCTCCCCATACCCCCCTCCCCCAATCCTCAAGGATAAACGTCGTAATTATTATTATTACAAATGTATTCTTATGAACATTAGTTGAAATCTATTTATAACTGCCACTTAGGCGGTCGCTGCGGCCGTAAGAAACCGATCTCTGTTTATTTCTTCTCTGTGATGTAATCCAGCTACTTGTGCTCTGCTACTTGTAGACAATAGGTTCTATACTCGGTCCTCTTAATAGTACCTTCGTACGTGTATGGGAGGGCGGGTGGGCCTATACCATCGTACGTGTATGGGAGGGTGGGTGGGCCAATACCATCGTACGTGAATGGGAGGGCGGGTGGGCCAATACCATCGTGTGTATTGGAGGGTGGGTGGCGTCCGCTTAATGGTTGCCGTTGGCATAGACACTACTAGAGAAGGATGAGGCTGGTGGTAGTCGTGGTCCAGATGTTGTGTAGGAAAGAGACTCGAGTGAGAGGCTTGTCAATTATCTGAAAATCAGACAAGTACTACTTGGTTGTGATTCCCCTGGCTATCGGGAAAAAGTTAAAGATCGTCTTATTTAACCAGGTGAAGTTAGGGCTGAGGATCCCTCTCTAACACTTAACCTGGGGACCGACGGCTTAACGTGACTTCCGAACCACGAGAGTAGCTAGGCAAAATCTATTAGTGGCCACATCGGGAATCGAAAGCGGACCAACAGCGTGTCAAGCTAGCGCCTTAGCTCCTTATCTACGGCTCCAACAGTTAAGGACAGTTCTCCCTTATCTACTAGTTAAGAACAGTCGATTATAACTAGTAACTATGATTGCATCCGTTCATTTACATTCTCTGTAAATGGGGGTTACTCATTTACCCATCATACTCCATATTACTACGATCAGTGTGATAGTAATGACTAATGAATAATGATATATGCAGGTGTATAGTATTGAATCAGGTTATTCCCGGTACATCCACAGTATATAGGGAAGTACTTAAGATAAAAATATACCATAAGTAATCTTAGAGTAACTTGGTAGCAGCTCGTAAGACCAATTTTCAAAGACAACTTGGTAAACCTCCACCCATAAGCACCCCTATCTATCATGTCGGATATGTTAGATGGTGGCCCTCCCATCCACCCATACATACAAAGTGGTAATAGTCTCCCACCCACCCTTACATACACAGAGGTAAAAGTCCTCCCATCCACCCAGATATACACAGTGGCAAAAGTCCTCCCACCCACCCATACATACACAGTGGTAAAGGTGCACGTTGGCCGAGTGATCTAAAACGATAAGGTATTGAACCTGAGTTAAGAGAGAGCGCAGGTTCAAATACTGGTCTAAACTTGAACTATTTATTAATAAATAAATAAATTCTTTATTGCATAAATACAATTAACAATTGTGTTGCAAAAGTCAAAATTTAGTCTAGCCTAAAACACTCACACAATCGGACACATTCATATATACATCTTGCACATGCATCATACATTCACACACTTGACACCAGAATTGCATGATAGGGTGTTTACTGATTGTCCCAGTGGTTTTGATAGAATTCTTTAACTGAATAAAAAGCACACCGTACAGATGGTTCTACCACTTAAACTGTCTGTCTGTTTCCTGCACAGATCTAAAGTAGATTGGAAATAAATGGGATAAGCTTAACAAGAAGATCGAACTCTCCAATTTAAAAAAGTACATAAACAGAAGCTGGGCTTTCTTTGTTGTTGTGTCATATTGCTTTAACAAATAACAACACATGTAGTTAGATCTTAAACGTGTTCCCCAGTACGGTATGACATGTTCGTGTAGGCAGACGAGTGGGCTGTCGTAAATTCCGTTCATGCAGAGAAGCAGAGTCGTCTTCCAGTCAAATATACTAAACACCTTTGGAAAGATGTTAGGATGCCATTTGTAAAATGAAGAATGAAGAGGCCATACAATGGTTGTATGCGATTGTTTGCACATTTTTTACAACATTTGTTTGTACGTACTTCTGTAGCGAAAATATTTTTCGATCATTTCAATAATATGTAAACAATCTAATATTTTTTTACAAATGCCAACTCTAGTTCAGACTTCTAGACCTTTCAGGAGGGTAATAGACGAGAATAACTTGTAAAATGTTTTTTTCAAATACGTAGTTTCTTAGTTAAGTTAGGTTACGTTTCGTTACGCTTGGTTACCTTTCTTTAGGTTAAATAAGTTAGGTTACGTTCAGTTAGGCTTGGTTACCTTTCTTTAGGTTAAATAAGTTAGGTTACGTTCAGTTAGGCTTGGTTACCGTTCTTTAGGTTAAATAAGTTAGGTTACGTTTCGTTAGGCTTGGTTACCTTTCTTTAGGTTAAATAAGTTAGGTTACGTTTCGTTAGGCTTGGTTACCTTTCTTTAGTTTAAATAAGTTAGGTTACGTTTCGTTAGGCTTGGTTACCTTTCTTTAGGTTAAATAAGTTAGGTTACATTCAGTTAGGCTTGGTTACCTTTCTTTAGGTTAAATAAGTTAGGTTACGTTCAGTTAGGCTTGGTTACCTTTCTTTAGGTTAAATAAGTTAGGTTACGTTCAGTTAGGCTTGGTTACCTTTCTTTAGGTTAAATAAGTTAGGTTACGTTCAGTTAGGCTTGGTTACATTTCTTTAGGTTAAATAAGTTAGGTTACGTTCAGTTAGGCTTGGTTACCTTTCTTTAGGTTAAATAAGTTAGGTTACGTTCAGTTAGGCTTGGTTACCTTTCTTTAGGTTAAATAAGTTAGGTTACGTTCAGTTAGGCTTGGTTGCCTTTCTTTAGGTTAAATAAGTTAGGTTACGTTCAGTTAGGCTTGGTTACCTTTCTTTAGGTTAAATAAGTTAGGTTACGTTCAGTTAGGCTTGGTTACATTTCTTTAGGTTAAATAAGTTAGGTTACGTTCAGTTAGGCTTGGTTACCTTTCTTTAGGTTAAATTAGTTAGGTTACGTCAAGTTAGGCTATGGTAGTAGAAGCCATGTTTATATATTTTCAATAAAATAACAATTTTTATGACATTTTGTCCCGTTGGAAAGTTTTAAAATATTACTGACTCATCGAACCTAAAATATTCTTATTTTTACTTACAGACTGTTTGATTGTTTTAATATGAGTGTTTTAAGTTTTGCGCCCTGTCTCTGTAACGCAAACTCCATATGTTCTCCGAGAAATAATAGTCATTAATATGACGTTTTAATTTAAAGTAATTTAATTAATTTCCATCGACAACAAAATGTGCGTCTACAAATATAATTAGAAAATGTTATATCCTGCAACAAACTAAACTAAATGTAAATCTAATTACTTCAGATACATTACATTGATTAACTGACAGTGTTTGTTAAACGTTATTATCTTAATTACTCATATTTCTACATGAATAAGTCATTTGTTGATTATTTAATAGCTTAGGTATTTGAAACTATTTTGATGTGCTATAGTAATATTTCTATAAAGCAAATTACGTGAAACTATGTTTTATACAATAAATAAATCTAGTACCATCAAATTGAGAGTTATGAATAAAAATTTCGGTGACTTTTAAAATATTTAATTTCTTACTGGAACATCAATTTATTCAATCAACTTGTTTCGATTTGCTTGTTAGAGAAGTAAAAATTGTCCAGAGGAATATACTTTTTATATCAGTAATTTGTTACTGTAAAGAGTTGAATTTTTCTTATAAAAGTAATTAAACGATAAGTGTGGCCATATAAAAGTATAAAAGCCTATTTAATATTTGCTTACTGAATGTTTCTCGAAAACTTGTAGGTAAAAAATAAAATTTGCCAGGTAAATCGGTCGGTAAAATAATTGAATGTACTGAAACTGTTTAAAGAATAATGTAATAAAAAAAGAATGTTTTTCCAATTATTTGATAGCAGAGGCCTAAATTACACAAAGTTCACGAAGTTATTCTTTAGATAAAACTTTACAAATTTCATTACCTAATTATAGTCATATCTTTCTTAATTTTCTTTCTGAGTGTTTTTATTTAAAACACTTTTCTTTTTAAACGATCATTTCAATCAGGAAGAAACTTCGTGGGTTTTGTAGGTTAGTATACTTTGTATTAAGTTAATACAAGTAATATCTGGTGATTTTTATTGCCATTAATTTCACATTGGAGTTTAAAATGATGTCTCATCTATGAAATTTGCTATACTGTATTAAACAATGCGGTTGAAAGTCCCTATTGCACACAAAAAAATATAAAAATTGTGTGGACGTGAAGATACAAAACTAAATAAAATAGTACCCTAATAAGATGATGAAACATATTTTCTTTATTAAAAAAAAACATTGTTGCAGATGACATTTCTGGATACTTTTAATTGGGAAATCATTGTCCTTGTCAACTTACCGTAAGTTAAATTAAGTTAATTTTAACTCCCCCCAATAAATTTATGGTTGTTAGTTTTTTAGTTTAACATGAAAGTGTGAACAATAAACCCCATGTTACTCACCTAAATTAAATAGTGAAAGATAATATTTATGGTCTTTAGAAATGTATAATTTAATTAACATTTTACCAACGATATCGTATTTATATAAAAATGTATTACTAAACGAGAAAATAATACTTTTAACTTATCATGATTTACACTGATTCCATTTAAGAGATCTTGAACTAAACTGTTAACTATCAAAGACTTAAATATTCACAGTGACAATAAATCAACAAAACTTACAAAACCAAACAATACACTGCACAGTATTTTCAGTACACCTACAATTTCCTCGTTACAGATTCAATTTTGAAATTGATCTAAAGAAATTATTATATGAATTATTAAAATAATAATTTCTCTTTTCACAAAATGTAGCGTGTTTTCACATAATACAGTGCCCTTAACTTTAAATAGAATGTCAAATATGTGTCCGTGCTCAAGTGACCATCTATGTGTATAAACTACAATAATGGATGTCTTATTTGAAATATCACTATATCGATTTAATCAAAATTCAAAATTATAGAGGATGCGCAATATAAATTCTATTCTGCTTTTAAAATAAACTGAATTAAAATGTTTTTAGAAAGGTCTAGTTATTATAGGCATGAATTAATCATAACAAAAGCACTAAAAGTAAACATTCTTCTGTTTAACATTGATAAAACTATTAAAACATTTTATATATAGTACAAATTATAAACAAAGGTACATCAGAATTTAAAATTAAAATCTTGCTGTTAAATTTACTTAAAAAGAACAGAAAATAAATAAAATACACTCCTTTAACTACAATATTTTATTTTTGTACTTATTAATTTTCTTTTCATTATTTTTATGAACTGATTTTTCCTGGTGTAAATTACTAAACAGGCTGGTACCCCACTTTATTTTGTAAAAAGCAGATCTCAAAAATCTAAGATATATACATTAGTGAATTTATATTTATATTCAATGAAAATGATAAAATATTGCAACCATTATTAAACATCAGTATCCAAACATTGATATAGAAGGTTCATTTTAATAACGAAAATGTACGCATTAGAATTTTCTATTTATTTCAATATTCTACAGTCAGTTATTCACTGATACGTTAGTAAACTCTAAAAATGCTAAAAACAGGTAATTATATAAGTAAATGATATCTAATACGTCATTTGTACTGTAATTCAACCCCAAACCCTTTACCTTTACCAATCTAATTAACGACAAACACTTGTAACCTCTGCGTACGACTAAGCTCGATTACCCCTACCAGGATAACCCGTTTGAACGTTGCTCGATGTTATCTTTAGGATTTCTTCTGAAAATACTGCAAATTTATACTTTTTTTGGCTACGTAAATGTTATAGTTAATTTTTGATTGGTTATTTCATTATCAGCTACTTCGTAAAATAAGAAAATAAATTTAAATTTTGGAAATAAATTTGCAAGAGGTCACAGAAATAGGATTTATATAAATAAAGCAGCCTCCCCATATCTAATTCTTTACTAAAAATATATATATATATATATATATATATATATATATATATATATATATATATAATTATTCAAGTGGCATATGTTAAATCAATTTAAAAAAAAACATAGACTGAGAATTATTCTGATAACTTTGTTCGAAGTTATCTCAATATTCAGAAGGGAATCCCTTAAATGACTCACGTACTGACTCATCACTACTTATATAGCGTCTTTATTGACTCATCACTACTTATATAGCGTCTTTATTGACTCATCACTACTTATATAGCGTCTTTATTATACTTAAAATCTAAAAGTAAATTATTTAATAGGGAAGGCAGCCATGTTTCACTACGGGGTGGTTCTCCACGTTTGCTTACAACCTCCGTGGTTCTCTCTAAACCATCATATAAATATAAAAGCTCCATCTTCTGCCCTTCTCCTAGATAAAAAAATTATGTAATCTAGAAACCCCTATAAATCTAGTTTAAGGGGTACAAAGTAGTGCAATAACGTCAGAGTTGTATAAACTACCTTAAACATTTCAAAATGAAATCCACAACAGCCAAGCTTTCATTTCACGTTTATATTGTATGACTCAGCTGTTTGAAATAAAATATTAAATTAATTGCAATGTTACTGTTATGTAACAAAGGAAAATGTAAGGGGATTTCTACCACTTAGGAATTGAATTTCAATCGATTCTTTTTAGTGGGTCTCTTTGATACAAAAGCTAACTTCCCTGCAAATGTCATCGAAATCTGTTCAGTTGTTGCGGAGATTCCGTGATGAGTGAGTACATCGTGATTTTATTCAGATTAACAAGATTTGTGAACATATATGGGTATTAGTCAATTTAGAATTTAATTGTTTACAAATTTGAAGTATTGTAACGGTTTCCTTAAAAATACTCACCTGTTCGTAATTAATTTATTTTAATACCATTTTGTATTATAACTGTAATAAATATGGAGTTATATGGAGTATATAATTCTTTAGTACTTTATGTTTTCTTATAACTTAAAATATAATGCCGTTTAGTTGTTACGGAAAGAAAATCAATATTTAAGTTATGTAAGCGATTGTTAATGTGCGAGGATTTAAACCAAAATGTTATCTTCGAACTGTGTGATCAGGTAGTGTCACACTCAAGCATACATAGTTTACATTTGTAAATGTTATCTTCGAAATGTGTGATCAGGAAGTGTCACACTCAAGCATACATAGTTTACATTTGTAAATGTTATCTTCGAACTGTGTGATCAGGAAGTGTCACACTCAAGCATACATAGCTTACATTTGTAAATGTTATCTTCGAACTGTGTGATCAGGAAGTGTCACACTCAAGCATACATAGCTTACATTTGTAAATGTTATCTTCGAACTGTGTGATCAGGAAGTGTCACACTCAAGCATACATAGCTTACGTTTGTTAATGTTATCTTCGAACTGTGTGATCAGGAAGTGTCACACTCAAGCATACATAGCTTACGTTTGTTAATGTTATCTTCGAACTGTGTGATCAGGTAGTGTCACACTCAAGCATACATAGCTTACATTTGTTAATGTTATCTTCGAACTGTGTGATCAGGTAGTGTCACACTCAAGCATACATAGCTTACGTTTGTAAATGTTATCTTCGAACTGTGTGATCAGGTAGTGTCACACTCAAGCATACATAGCTTACGTTTGTTAATGTTATCTTCGAACTGTGTGATCAGGTAGTGTCACACTCAAGCATACATAGCTTACGTTTGTTAATGTTATCTTCGAACTGTGTGATCAGGTAGTGTCACACTCAAGCATACATAGCTTACGTTTGTTAATGTTATCTTCGAACTGTGTGATCAGGTAGTGTCACACTCAAGCATACATAGTTTACATTTGTAAATTTTATCTTCGAACTGTGTGATCAGGAAGTGTCACACTCAAGCATACATAGCTTACATTTGTAAATGTTATCTTCGAACTGTGTGATCAGGTAGTGTCACACTCAAGCATACATAGTTTACATTTGTAAATGTTATCTTCGAACTGTGTGATCAGGTAGTGTCACACTCAAGCATACATAGCTTACATTTGTAAATGTTATCTTCGAACTGTGTGATCAGGTAGTGTCACACTCAAGCATACATAGCTTACATTTGTAAATGTTATCTTCGAACTGTGTGATCAGGTAGTGTCACACTCAAGCATACATATCTTACATTTGTTAATGTTATCTTCGAACTGTGTGATCAGGAAGTGTCACACTCAAGCATACATAGCTTACATTTGTAAATGTTATCTTCGAACTGTGTGATCAGGTAGTGTCACACTCAAGCATACATAGCTTACATTTGTAAATGTTATCTTCGAACTGTGTGATCAGGTAGTGTCACACTCAAGCATACATAGCTTACATTTGTTAATGTTATCTTCGAACTGTGTGATCAGGAAGTGTCACACTCAAGCATACATAGCTTACATTTGTAAATGTTATCTTCGAACTGTGTGATCAGGTAGTGTCACACTCAAGCATACATAGCTTACGTTTGTTAATGTTATCTTCGAACTGTGTGATCAGGAAGTGTCACACTCAAGCATACATAGCTTACATTTGTAAATGTTATCTTCGAACTGTGTGATCAGGTAGTGTCACACTCAAGCATACATAGCTTACATTTGTAAATGTTATCTTCGAACTGTGTGATCAGGTAGTGTCACACTCAAGCATACATAGCTTACGTTTGTTAATGTTATCTTCGAACTGTGTGATCAGGTAGTGTCACACTCAAGCATACATAGCTTACATTTGTTAATGTTATCTTCGAACTGTGTGATCAGGTAGTGTCACACTCAAGCATACATAGCTTACATTTGTTAATGTTATCTTCGAACTGTGTGATCAGGTAGTGTCACACTCAAGCATACATAGCTTACGTTTGTAAATGTTATCTTCGAACTGTGTGATCAGGTAGTGTCACACTCAAGCATACATAGCTTACATTTGTAAATGTTATCTTCGAACTGTGTGATCAGGTAGTGTCACACTCAAGCATACATAGCTTACGTTTGTTAATGTTATCTTCGAACTGTGTGATCAGGTAGTGTCACACTCAAGCATACATATCTTACATTTGTTAATGTTATCTTCGAACTGTGTGATCAGGTAGTGTCACACTCAAGCATACATAGCTTACATTTGTAAATGTTATCTTCGAACTGTGTGATCAGTTAGTGTCACATTTAAGCATACATAGCTTACGTTTGTAAATGTTATCTTCGAACTGTGTGATCAGGTAGTGTCACACTCAAGCATACATAGCTTACATTTGTTAATGTTATCTTCGAACTGTGTGATCAGGAAGTGTCACACTCAAGCATACATAGCTTACATTTGTAAATGTTATCTTCGAACTGTGTGATCAGGTAGTGTCACACTCAAGCATACATAGCTTACATTTGTAAATGTTATCTTCGAACTGTGTGATCAGGTAGTGTCACACTCAAGCATACATAGCTTACATTTGTAAATGTTATCTTCGAACTGTGTGATCAGGTAGTGTCACACTCAAGCATACATAGCTTACATTTGTAAATGTTATCTTCGAACTGTGTGATCAGGTAGTGTCACACTCAAGCATACATAGCTTACGTTTGTTAATGTTATCTTCGAACTGTGTGATCAGGTAGTGTCACACTCAAGCATACATAGCTTACATTTGTTAATGTTATCTTCGAACTGTGTGATCAGGTAGTGTCACACTCAAGCATACATAGCTTACATTTGTTAATGTTATCTTCGAACTGTGTGATCAGGTAGTGTCACACTCAAACATACATAGCTTACGTTTGTAAATGTTATCTTCGAACTGTGTGATCAGATAGTGTCACACTCAAGCATACATAGCTTACATTTGTAAATGTTATCTTCGAACTGTGTGATCAGGTAGTGTCACACTCAAGCATACATAGCTTACGTTTGTTAATGTTATCTTCGAACTGTGTGATCAGGTAGTGTCACACTCAAGCATACATAGCTTACATTTGTTAATGTTATCTTCGAACTGTGTGATCAGGTAGTGTCACACTCAAGCATACATAGCTTACGTTTGTTAATGTTATCTTCGAACTGTGTGATCAGGTAGTGTCACACTCAAGCATACATAGCTTACGTTTGTTAATGTTATCTTCGAACTGTGTGATCAGGTAGTGTCACACTCAAGCATACATAGCTTACATTTGTTAATGTTATCTTCGAACTGTGTGATCAGGAAGTGTCACACTCAAGCATACATAGCTTACATTTGTTAATGTTATCTTCGAACTGTGTGATCAGGTAGTGTCACACTCAAGCATACATAGCTTACGTTTGTTAATGTTATCTTCGAACTGTGTGATTAGGAAGTGTCACACTCAAGCATACATAGCTTACATTTGTAAATGTTATCTTCGAACTGTGTGATCAGGTAGTGTCATTCAAGCATACATAGCTTACATTTGTAAATGTTATCTTCGAACTGTGTGATCAGGTAGTGTCACACTCAAGCATACATAGCTTACGTTTGTTAATGTTATCTTCGAACTGTGTGATCAGGTAGTGTCACACTCAAGCATACATAGCTTACATTTGTTAATGTTATCTTCGAACTGTGTGATCAGGTAGTGTCACACTCAAGCATACATAGCTTACATTTGTTAATGTTATCTTCGAACTGTGTGATCAGGTAGTGTCACACTCAAGCATACATAGCTTACGTTTGTAAATGTTATCTTCGAACTGTGTGATCAGGTAGTGTCACACTCAAGCATACATAGCTTACATTTGTAAATGTTATCTTCGAACTGTGTGATCAGGTAGTGTCATACTCAAGCATACATAGCTTACGTTTGTTAATGTTATCTCCGAACTGTGTGATCAGGTAGTGTCACACTCAAGCATACATAGCTTACATTTGTTAATGTTATCTTCGAACTGTGTGATCAGGTAGTGTCACACTCAAGCATACATAGCTTACATTTGTTAATGTTATCTTCGAACTGTGTGATCAGGTAGTGTCACACTCAAGCATACATAGCTTACATTTGTTAATGTTATCTTCGAACTGTGTGATCAGGTAGTGTCACACTCAAGCATACATAGCTTACATTTGTAAATATTATCTATCATTATAATTTTGTGTGAATTTACTGTCTTATATAAAAAGTGATTTTTCCGACACTATAAGCAATGGTTTATCTTGAAAATAGGGTTTTCTGACAAACGAAAGAAATTATGAAGGTCAATGAAGGTCAAGCTCATTACGTGTACTCGAGTTCGAAGGTCGTTTACTAAGAGACTGTGAGGCCTACGAAATTTCTATTTGCACCGTTGATTTCCTTTCCTTGTTTAATCATATTTTTTGAAATACTAATTTGTAAATTTTATTATAATTTTAATAACTTTTATCATATTTAAAATAATATCGGTATGTTAACTAGTTTTCACTATGCATCAACGTTACCCATTAATTACTCAAACATTTTTAAATATATCGCATTTAAATTTTTAAACGTGGTTAAAAGGAGCGTTTTCTATAAGTTTTAAAAACTTTACCTTTTTAAGAAAAAAAATCTTCTTTCCTGAAACAACGTTTATCCAGACTTCAGGAGGTTATAAAACGAGGTATTACTCTTTCACGTTACGCTACTTGTATATGTCTTAAAAATCACTTTTACTTGATTTAAATAAATCTAAAATAATAACTGAATTTATACACACATATAAAAGTAACTATACATTTCGCAAGGAATATAACGTGACAAGTAACTAATTTTACAAATTCTACAAGTCGAAAAAAGGTTTTTCAGGAAATCTTTAAGAATGTTTTTTTTTCTTGACAACGTTACAGTTCTGAAACCAATAAACTTGTATAAAACACTCCTGTGAATCACGTATAAGAATTTAAATGTGATACATTAACAGGCTTTTGAGTAATAAAAGTGTAAAGTTGATGCACAGTCAAATCTGGTGAAACTTCCGGTACTTTTTTTTGTATCCATTAGGATAAAAATGATTAAAACTTTATGACGTAAAGTTAAAATAGGAACAAAACGGTGTGACTAGACTTTCCTAGGCCTCTTAGTTTCTTAGAAAACGACCTTCGATCTCAGGTACAAATAACTTCTGCGCCGACAGGGTAAGGACGGTCGAAGTTAGACCTTAGCATTTAACAAAATTTAGCTCCTTTTTCACATTTATTAAGCTCGTTAATTAAGATTTAAATGTGCACAATTATTAAGGCAAGAAGTAAAATATACATTTATCACTAAACAAACCCTCTGAATTAACTGCGGTGAAACCTCGCGAGTAGGTGGAGAGACAATCCTGGTGTGTGTCTTATAAACAAGTACTAACTTAAATAAATTCTTCTCCAAACCGATATTTTCTTATTTCCAATCATATAATATAGCTGTGATACTAAATCTTGATGATTATTGTATTTAAATTAGAAAATATTTGTTTAATACACGTATTTGTGAATTATTTTTTTTCCTTACTTTGTTTTGTAGTTTTTAAAGTCTTTCCTCCAATATTAATGACCCATTTTTTACAGTTGCTATATTCACAGCTTTAGCAGTTTTAAATAGCTTTGGTAGTTTTAAGAATTTAACATTGAAATTCACAAAAAATATTGTAATATAAAAAAAAATAAAATACCAATTTCAAAGATATGAAATAAATAATATATATTTTTAGTTTTGAGTTTTTAGATATTTTGTCTCATTCCAATACAGCCAAGCAAAAATAGTTCTGTATATTTATTAATTTCGTACAAGGATTGGACTTTGGATCCTCCCTCAGATGTCTTTGGTAGGTAAAGGCTTAAACCATAGGTATAGACACAAATACATAACAACAACAAATGTAATAGATGAAGATAAGTTTGAAATATACAGGGTGGAAAAAATATGGAAACGCTTCTACAAAGTTATTTTTTTCCATAGATAATTTGATAGTTTATATTATTTTTATTTTCTTTTTTTTATTGTGTTCCATAAAGTATAATGATTATTATTAATTGAAAACGTTAAAAAGCGGAGAAATAATATTGTACGAATTAGTTACTTTTAAATTCATATGACCGCTATTCTGGAAAGGACAAACCTTTCGAAGTTCAGTTTGTACAAATGAATTTCTCTTAAATAGAAATTTCATTTGATACCAAATTCGACCTAGGCTTACGTTGAAGATATTCGTTCAACTCCTCGTGAGCCGTCCCCATGAAAAGACGAAATGTTGCTAATGGCGTTAAAAACTGTGTTATTTGTAACCATAATGATGTACAATTGAAGTTATACAACAGTTGTGAAAGTGTTTCCATATGTTTTCCACCCCTTTTAGTATATTTGAGTGTTAAAAAAATATGCATATAAAAAACTGCATTTAGAATAATAATAAATAAGAAGAAAAATAAATATTAAGTATAAAATCAGCTTCAATAGACAATCATGTACATATACTGGCTCAGTACTGGATACAAGTAAATAGTGATTGTATTCCATCTAGTATGTAACATGCTGATAGAGTTTACTTCGGCAGCAATCACTAATGGCTGAGGCAATCCATTACCTCTTCCCAAACTGCCATTATTCAGATTAATAACAGCCATAAATGGCCTGTTCGGTCCAACTTGGTAAATAAACGCCACTTCCAGCATCATGTGAAAAGTACTATTCAATATTTCGCCATTAACTGTAATTATTGTATTGCGTTCTCCAATACACTAGTTTACGTTTTAAATCCATTCTCGGTGTTGAAATAAATAGGTTACTAAAATTTCCTTTGTTATACACCATATTTACAGTTCGATGCTTCTTTATTTTGAAACTATAAATTATATTAACTGATTTATGGTCAAATTATTATCAAAAACATTCATAAAAGTTCGTAAGGATGGACAGTTCTGTCATAAGGTCTATCGAACTTCAAAACTGTGGAAAAATTGGTGGGACCGATAGTACAAAGCTATCCTAGTGTGATACAAAAAGAGACGTAGCGCCTAAAGGTGAGTCAAACAGATTCTATAAATGTGTGATGACTACACTAGATGTACCAAAAATATGTTGTATCACAAAATATGTTTGATATAGCTATCCTGGTGTGATTTTATGATTGTTTGATATTAAAACGAATCGTCCATCCAATAGTTAAGTTCAGAAGATTATTTAAAGATGTAATGAGTATACTATAAGTAGCAAACAAAGGTTTCACGTCTCACATAACTTGTTTTATATAAACTAGCCTAGTGTGATTATGTAATAGCTTTATACGAGTATTAAAAGGATCAGTCTATCCAATTTTATAATTATTCATTTTCATTACTCGTTATTAAGACGCCGATCGTCAATATATGGTTGAATATGAGGGGTGAATGAGTGCGATGAGTGTAGATGAGTGAGTGTAGTCATTGTTACTAACTAAGGTCGACTGTTTCTCAGATTGAGCTATTTATTAATAGCTCAATAGCCAGGGTAACTAAGGGACCTTCAGCTTTATGTGGAATCTGAACCACGTAGTTTTGGTCTGATTTTCAGCTAACTGACAACCTTGACTCGCAGTTATCTTCCCTACGTAATATCTGAATCTTGTCTAACATCCAACATGGACACCCCATAGTTCTCTAGTAGTGTCCATGTCGATGGCAATCATTGAGCGGACGCCGTGTCTGTATTAAGAGGAACGAGTATAGAGCCTATCGCCTACAATCTTTAAACACTTTGTCCCCAAGCACTTTGTCAGATTCCACGTTGGTTATAGCTATCCATGTATAAATTTCTATGTTGAAGCGATTTTATTTTTAGGGTAGGTCAACAGTATTAAAGACATGTTAAATACACCTTGGGGTAGCTTTGTCCACCTACAGGGTACCACCTGGTTAAAGTTGATCATAACAATATTATGCGATCATGTCTCATTATTTTGTAAGAAATTCACCTAAAGGCATACTTTGTGAATAGCTTAGACTTTCCTTACAAAACTGATGACTAAAAATGTATTCGGTATTAAACGGGGGACATATTGAACATAAAACATCTATAATAAGTTTTTTATCCATAAAAATATTTGTTAACTGTAAATTTGAACTTAATAAATAACAATGCATTGTATTATTATGAATTCAACAGTGGATTTCTTATCGGCTTAAATGTTCGTCATCCTTTGGTTATCCAAAGTATAGATTTTTGAGAAATCAATAAAAATACGAAAATTCGTGTTTCCGACAAAAATTAAATTTCTTGCCTTTTCTTTGCTTTTATATATAAGGCGGTTATACTTGCATTGAATAAAACACTAATTTGTTTAAACCCATTCTAGAATTTATAAACTAAGTTGTATTCTGTTATTTTTTAAATTCTATTCAGACAATTATAGAAATAATAACTAAAATATGTAAATGTTCAAAACAAGTTAATCTTGAAACGTGTTATATCAATGCTGATTTTTTGATGTCCTATTATATTTTTGACGTATGTGAGATTGAAACATTGAAGTTCACATGAACCGAAGAGTTTGTTTTTACAATAAAATTAATATAATCAAGGATGCAATAGTTTACAATAATAATAAATTAACTTTACATGAGGAGCTAAACTATTGTTCCGAGTGGGGATTAAATTCAATCGTTAAGGTCCTGCTAAATAGTTAAAAAATATTTCCTTTCCAAAATCACTTAAATAAAATCATAAATCGTTTAAAATGTAATAGACGATTAGTGTTTAACATTGGATATATTTTTTATACACTATCAGAATACCAAATTAAAATGTAATTAATTACTGTTAATAACATGTTAATAATATATTTTAAACTTATTGTTGACTGATCTGTTAAGTGTTATGTCCTTTGTAAATATACTTCTTCTCTCCATGTTTTAGATTGTTTTAACTTAATATTATCTGTTTATGTTGTAAGCAAATAATGACTTTATCCCATGTTAGTAGTAAATCATTGTTAAATTCTATACAATAAAGCAACTATAGGGTCTAATTTAAAAGCTAATTATACTAAAATTTACCATAAAAATTAAATTAGTACGGTAAAAAATTTAAAACTTTATTAAAACGCATGATAAACATTTAATTTCAAATAAAAGCAAAGCTGAACGTCTTAGAGTTATCTTAAGGGATAGAAGCGGCCGCCGCGCCCATTGCGTAAACGTTCCCTCCCCACACTTTGTACCATTGTCTTCGGGACAAAAGGGCTAATTTCTCCTTAAACGGTGGTGCCTTTTTACCGAGCCAAATTCAACACACTACTTTGGAATTAAATAAATTCTATTTATTTATGTTAAATATCTTTAACTGTTAGCCATATATGCTTCTTAGGCTACGTTTCAGCGTATATTTTGGCATTCCAGTGTGGGAGGGGGGGTTAAAAAATAACCCAAAGTAAACTTTGTTAAGGATATTTTCAATATAATGTAATTTAAGTTGTACTTCTGTACAAACAATGGCATTCAAACATATGTTATTATTATTATTTTTATTTATTTATTTTTATATAGTTTGTATAAAGTATGAATGACGGTTTAACAGTAATATGTCCCAAATAATTTATTATTTCTAAATTGCTAGTCTCATTTTCTGATTTAAGTTGAAATAATTGAATATCCCAACCGTCCCACTTAATTATAATAGTAATAAAAAGTCGATCAAGTTATTTACTGCACAACGTCAACTGAAGTACTTACAAATATTACTATTATCTACCTTATAATGTAATAATGAATAGTATAACAAATGTATTTCCCCATTCATCCTCAATTTAAGGTTATTTTAAATCCAATAAATAAACCCCACAAATATTCAAACTGATAACAATATTACTATACTATTAGTATCAACATTTAAATATATTTTAGTTAAATTCATTTAAAATTATTTATGTATCTGATTTAAGTAAAAAAAATAAATAAAATCAAATAAATATTATTAATCAAAATGTATATATTTTCCATTAAAATAATGATGATTTTTTTTATTTTTAAAGGGAAGAACATGTACTAATCAGATCTAAAATAGCCTACACTATCTTTTGGTATTGTTTAAAAATATAATATCAATTTTATTACTTTATATTTCCATATTTAATTATTTTTTATTCTGTAATCTAAATTTAAAAATAGTCCTCATGATTATTTGTATTCGTTAACAATGTAAACCATATTTTTAAATTATCATATCCTGTTAAAATTATTTTAAAACTTCATGTATGTGAATTTTAGTTAAGGTTTGATAAAGTTTAGTAAAATAATGTTACAATAACTCTGCTAGGTTAAGGAATGTACGTTGTACATATATAACACTCTTACAAATAGTTTTATGTGGACACTTATAATATTTTCACGTATAAAAGACCTAATGCAACATTTTACTTAACTATTCTACGCCTAATGTCACTTAACAATATAAATCGATTAATAAATTACCATAATCTGCGACGATTCGAATCATTAATTAGCCAAATTACACGGACGTTGTGAAGCCGTCAAAAGAGCCCACTAATTAATTAATTATGCCTACCTTAATTAACAGATGAGCTATCAGCTGATCGTGATCCGCCAGCTGGGAGGAACACACCAATCGCGCACTGAACCTCACACGCGGCCACGACGCACTATGGATGCGACAGTAGTGGAGCGGGCCGGCCGCCTGCCCCCACCACTGCGACACCCGCCCACCCCATCCACTCCAACCTCTTGTGTAACGAAAATGAATGAATTACTGGCAACGTAACGTGTCTAATAAAATAAAATAATACAAGGTACAGAATTTTAAATTTATTATAAGTCTGTAAGTGAATCGTTGAAATGTAAACTGAGTGCATCAATCAAAATTCAGAATTATAGCAGACGACTCAAAATAAGAGGTGTTGATCTTAAATACTTAGTAAAAATAGCAGTAACTACAAAATGTATTCCTAAGGGGTATAAATACGTCCTTAGAAGAACTCTTGGACCTTTTACGTTAATTCACTACCACTACTTTTTTCCTTACTGCACTACCACTAATGTTTTATCACAATTATGGTTAGGTTAGGTTAGGTGGCTACTGAAGTTGATCACAAACTGATAAATCCAATGATTGACTTACCACCGAATGCATTTTTCGTGTGTAAGTTCTTGGAAAGCGATAAGACAAGGCCAGCGATATCGGATTCCTAGCGGATAAGGAATACCACAGTGGATGTAAAAATGATTGAGGAACAGCTTTTGATTGAGAAATAGACTATTTATCAAGCTGTAGTGAATTAACGGAAAATATCCTAATTCTTTTGTACCTTAGTAATAAAATTTGCATTAGCTCAACATAAAATTAAAAATCAAACTCAATACTTACGGTACTGCAGCTTATGGCGATGACAGTCTTCTGCTATGTATTGAGAAAAATAATGTCCTACCTGAAACAAATATGAACAATAAATAAGAAAGGCTAAAAGATTGTCTATAAGTAATAATCTTGCAATAAATATTGATAAGACTGTTTACATGGCATGTTAACAGTTATCAGTATACAGGGGATATATTGATTGATATAAAATAAATAAAGCGAGTAAAATGTTATGTAAGTTAGCTCCTCTGACAACTTGAAGTGGAACTTTGATTATAATACCGTGATAGAGAATCTTAAATACTATCATTACATTTTATATCACATAAATCATTTACAACTATAGATAACACGCTCTATATTGTATGCATCGGTACTCAATACAAGCAGTTCATGGAATAATTTATTGGGGTAGATCATAAAGAACAAATATATTAATGCAGCAACTAAGCTAGTTGACATATTTCTAAAAAATTACAAATTGACAAGTTCTATTGATTGGGAGTACATAGCTTATAGAAACACTAATACACAATTAGGTACAATTTAATTAACAAATTATCATCCTCCACTTCAAAAACAATAGTTAGGCTGATTCCCTTTAAATATCCTCAGTACAAAGAAAATCTATATCAAAGAAGCAGCCAGTATATAATTTATGAAGTATACAGTCAGTATATTTTCTAACATCCAAAAATCTAAATATACTAAAATGAAGCATGAATATTATATAAACGCCCTCAAAAACCAATCATTCAAATTCGATCTTCTTACTATAATCCTACCACGATGAATATCAATATATTTTATGTATGAAATATACTATATTTTGTTGATTAGTTTTAAATTTATATTCTGGATGCCTTGCTACGCAAAGATGGTCTGACCAGCTTTTTTGGGCAACCAATTAATATACTACATATGTATACAATTTTTGTTACAAATCGGTGAAGCAGGCGTTGGAAGGTTACGAAATCTGTATGTAGCTCTGTAACGGGGGACACAGGTATTTAAACTCACAAGTACTTCGTACTCCAGATTTTATTTATACATTGTTTATTGGTGTGTTTTAAGTTAGTGTTTTATTTATTAGTTTGTTAGCCATACGGAGAAGCATGTGTTGAATGGTTACAAAACCTGGATGTCACTCTGTGACAGTTGGTCGACATTTAATCACCAAGACCAACTGACATTTAATGCTTTGTTCTGTGGATTTTATTTCTTGAACATTGCTAATTGGTATTTAATTACATTTTATTAGTTTCATGTAGCTTTGACGTGTACATTTTATTATTAGTAGCTTTGAAGTCATACGATATATACAGTACGATTCGGCAGATATGGTAACAACTTCAGAGAGTGATAGTAGACACAAAAACAAGTAAAAAGGTTTATACAGACCTTGCTATGTTTCGTTTTATGTATGTGAGTCCGTTTGTGTTTCTCCAAAACGGATTTAGCAAATTATTTGTAATTTGGCAGCCATATTTAGTTAATTAGTGGAAGTAATAATTATAACAACTGCTAATTAATACTCATTATCTAAAAAAAGTTCAATATTGCAAAAATCGTTAAATATAACAATAGTGTAGAAAAGGATATTTTAAACATAATGACCCCTTATTTGAAAAAATGGTACATACATTTTTGAATAACATCTTATTTTAGTTCCTAAAGTTTATTTAGTTTGAATAAAATAAATTCAGTTTTTATTTAGTAACAAACATATCTTTAAACACAAGTGTAATTAATACTCAATAGCCCTTACTTCGCTACGGGGTTATTCTCTGCGCTTCTTACCCTTCCCTTGTGGTTCCCTCTAAACCATCACGTCTATATAAAAGCTCAACCTGCTGCCGTTCTTCTAGACAACAAAGTTGTATGGTCTAGAAAACCCTATTAGTCTGCTTAAGGGGAATTTCAACACGGAAATCCCAAATAGATTTTACACTTAATTTTATTAAGAACAAACACAGTACATAGAAAAAGTGTAATTAATTGTAAAGCGTTAATGCATCAAAATGATAAATGCCAAACATACAAAACAAACATCTTTATTTATTTACAAAACTGCTGTTATTGATTTACTAAAATCAACTCAATTTTATCCTTATGGAACAATCTTTTATGGGTGGTTTCTACCCCTTAGGAGTATTTAATCAAGATAAAAATACTTTAGTGTCCTTTTTAAGAACTAAAGAAATGGTCTACAAAATGTCAGCTCTCTACCTACATGGGAAATTGGAGAATCAGTGATGAGTGAGTGAGGGCTTTTATAAATAGATATTTGTTGGAGAGTCATCAGCTGTTTTACATTTACTCCTAGTAATTATTGTTTAATAGCTGAAAATTAAATATTCCTGTTAAAAATTATCGAAGAACTAAGATCGATTTTAAATAATCCATTTAAACACCTGTCAAATTACTAATATCATTGTTATAATGGACAAGACTGAAATTATTTGACTCAAACTAAAAAATGTGAAATAAATAAACGTTTAGGAACTAAATAAGATGTTATTTACGAACCAATTTGTACAAATGAAATATCATTTTATTGGAATTAAATTTTCTCAGCTTTTTTTTTTTTTTTTTTTTATAATATTGAACATTTTCAAGATGTTCATTATTGATTATTTTTAAACTCTACCATTTTGAAATGGTTAGAGATAGTTTAGCCATTTTACTTATTATTATTGCCATGAATTAAGTGAATAAGGCTGTGAAGTTTCCAAATCATTTGCTCAATAAATTTATGAGAAATATGTATATATTTTGATGAAAAACATAAGTGGATATACGTAAACAGAACACGAAACATAGTAGGATATATGTTTATATAAACCTTTTTGCTTGTTTGTATGTCTACTATCACCCTCTAAATTTGTGCCCATCACTCCCGAATCACCCTATATATAACGTCTATATACTAATGTCAAAATAAAATTAATTGTAATATGTTAATTGATCGTACTTTATATACACTATTAAATTATTACAACAAGTATCTATTTATTATTATTATCTTTGTCACTATTGATAGCTGAAATCGATACATCGATACATGCATATCAGATGCTATGACTCGATCGAAGTATGTGCGGAATGAGCCTAATTTAAATAGCACTCACAAGCTATTAATATAGCAATCACTCATCCGTGGCCAACCTGGCAACGCTAATGACATCAATTAACACGGGCCAGAACTTAAAATCGATTTTAATTTTATTTACGAACCGTTATTCGAATGAATGACGGATGATTTTAATGAGTTTACGATCCGGCGTGAAATCATTCGACATGTCGAGTTGATTTGTGACGTTTATCTGATCAATATAACAAATGCAGTGGTCTGGCACGTAAATGAACAAACCACGTAGGATCCCGTATTATTTGAAATGGTGATTTATTTTAAACATTATGACGTTTACAGTGCAGTGAAAAAATGCAAAATCCATTAATCCACACAATGATGTTTTAAAATCACTTAGCATACAGTTCATTTTCAATCCATCTGTAATTTGTTCAGAGCTTTCAAAATATTCAATCACTATTTATAGTTTCTTTTTTATTATAATTATTCATATATGAAATTCCGACTCACGTTTGTGCACATTTTAAGGCAAATATGAATTATTAAACGAGTGTAGTCCGATTGATAATGACCTGTACAGTCTTGTTACTTATTAAGGTCAAATGTTCTTTTGAAAGGGCCATTTATTTAATAACCCAATAGCACAAACAACTAAGAGACATTCAGATTTAAGTGGAGTCCGAACCACGTAATATTGGTCTGATTTTCAGCTAATTTACAAGCCTGATACTCAGATATCTTCACTAAACAACATCCAGATACTAACTACCAGCCAACATCATCACATGTCCACGTCGATGGCAATCGTTGAGTGGGAGCCTTGTCAATATTATATCACCTACAACCTCAGCAGCACAGTCATCAAGTAGCTGAGTTGCAGTTCCAACACTTTTGACTTATTAATTAGCATTTTACGAGTTGATAGAAATCACATTGGGCCTACATACATGAATGTACGTAGACCCAATGTGTATGCAGGCCCTGTATGTATGTGAATGTCTTACTCAGGACAAGTATATTATGAGTAAATGTATTAACAAATATTAGGTTGATTGATTTTAGTAAACCATTTATCAAAATAACTCTAAAAAATTAAATAAACTGGCTCTCAACTAAAGGTACTGTTTACCCGTTCCTTTCCTTGGTCGAAGAACTAATGATTTGAAGGTCATTCCCTTGAGAGATTTACAGATCTGAGAATGGTAAATGTGGTTTACTGAAATCCATTATCCTAAAATTCGCAATTATTGTATTTGTTTTGTGTGGTCCTCACTTGTTTGAAATGTCTCTCACTATCGTCAAAAGAACATGTTTCTAATGGGATTTCCATAGTTTTGTGCCAATCATCCTTAAATGTTACGTTTGACTATCTCTCCATTATTAGCTCCACCTCATCAAATCCCTGATAACTAAAGTATCTTGGAAGTTCCTAACCTAGAACAAAAATTTATCAACGATATTTTATCCAAGCAAGCTGGCTAAGTCGTAGATGTGTACAAATCCATCTCCCCTAACACCGAAGTTACATGGAAAGTCTATGATCGTTAAAAAAAGGCCTGTATGTATTATTTTTTCCATTTATCTAGTTATGGATTATCTGATATGAATTAAAAAATAATTTAATTATTGATGTGCCTAAAGTATAAGATTGAGTTTCAAAATTAAAAGTGCCTACATAAACAATCACTAGTGTATGTCTTTCTGACCTCCAACATGATAAATCATATCGTGATTTTTTTTTTAATAATTATAGTACCTAAAAGGTTATAAATAACCATGTTTGACAAGCTATTTCAGAATATTGTACAAGACGAATAACAAATTAGTGCAATAAAGCTAATTCGAAACTAATTTTTAGTTAAAACTTAAAACTTCTTTATTTTTAATTAATGAAATATATTGCGCTGTTACAAGTAATTTTAATTTAATTAGACTACTATTGGCGCAGAAATTATGTGCATTCGAATTTCAAGGTTGTTTTCTAAGAAGCTAAGAGACCTATGAAAATTCCAACTATACCATTGTTATCCTTGTTTAATTTTGCGTTATGATATATGAATTTAAAATTTGATTATAAGTTATAATAGTTTTATCTTATTCGGAATTAAAATAAAGCACTGGAATGTTAACTTGTTTTCACTGTACATCAAATGGACACCGTTATTACTCAAAACCCCGTTCATGTAGCGCATTTATATTTTATTATATGGTTAATAGGAGTTTTTACAAAAACTTTTATAAGTTTTAGAATTTTATCTTGTCAAGAAAAATAGTTCTTATCAACTACCTGAAACATTGTTTTCTTGGCTTTTAGAGGCTGTAAAATTAATTACTTGGTCTTGTAGCAATCCTTATGACACGCATAGTTATGAATATAATTGTCATATGCGTAAGTAATTGCAGTGATTTCGTAATGGTTTAAATAATTTATATTTATCAATTTACAACTATTTTAAATTAATCGACATTAATATGCTTAGTGAAGTTGAGAGTTGATATTGGTCACTTAATAATATGTTCAAATTATATAATTTACAATAAAACCAATATATTTTTAATTTTTAACTAGGCCTTTCGCCAGCAAAGCTGGCATCATCAGGCAACACAACTTTATTTGTAAACAAACAAGACAATAATTAGTTCTGAAAACAGATGTAAATAATTTAAAGAATATAAGTATAAATATATTGTAAACAATGTGTGTTAATTTTGATGAATTTTGGAAAAACTTTATTATACTTACATTGTTTGAGGAATTTGATGTCTAGGGTTATGAGTCTTGCTTTCTGTTTCAATTTGTGTAATTTGTTCAACTCTTTTGACTTGAGTGTCATTTCAGTAGTGAAGTTGAGAGTTGATATTGGTCACTTCAGAACATATTATTAAGTTGTTAATAAGTTCGCCTTGCTGGCGAAAGGCCTAGTTAAAAATTAAAAATATATTGGTTTTATTGTAAATTATATAATTTGAACATATTAGTAATATGCTTCCTTAAAAGTAGGAAATGTCTTCTGATTAAATATAATCCTAGGTGACCTGGAGGATAACAATCCCATTATCTATACCTAACTAAACATCTTACTTCGTAACTGTTATCTGTAATAAACAAGCTTGAGTCTGACGAAACGTATTGCTTGCAATAAATCATTTTCATTACTTCATACAGTTTCCTACACCAACACTGCTGCCAACTTGTAAAGAACATCTATTGTCCTTCCGAGAGTTTCACGACCATCTTAATAGCACTGCTCTAAATGGTACTCGAGGATATGTTCACCAAATTATGCTTCTTATTGCATAAATAACATTTTCTTTTATAATTTGTATTACTTTTTTGACTCATTTATGTTATAGTTACTTATAGTAAGAGTCACCGTTCTGACAGAAAATGTTTTGTTTTCTTCTTTATACAAAGATAGTGATGTTTAATGCCTATGTATTTGTGTAAAATCCTGCGCTAAATTGTTTAATTAAATAATTAGCTAATTCTATTTACTCAGATGATCATTTTATAATACAGTGTAGACCAATATGTAGACAGAGGTGATGAACCATTCACCCACCCCTACACGAACAGAGTTCCTAGCCCTCCCACCCACTCTGACACCTACACAAGTGATGACTCACCCACCCACCCATACACGTACAGTGATGATGACGCACCCACCCACCGTTACATGTACAGTAATAATAACGCACCTACCTACCGTTACATTTACAGTGATGATGAAGCACCCACCTACCATTACACGTACAGTGATGATGACGTACCCACCCACCGTTACATGTACAGTGATGATGACGCACCCACCCACCGTTAAACGTACAGCATTGATCACGCACCCACCCACCGTTACACGTACAGCATTGATCACGCACCCACCCACCGTTACACGTACAGTGCATTCCATTGATCTGCATTCTCCCAGATTGTCTATCTTCATTTGCACGTTTGAATTGTGTATACATTGTCGTCATATGTCTCGGCTGTACATTTATCATCAAGCTATTAATTAATTACGCTTTCTAGGGATTTATTTAGAGACAAAGGTAACAGTTTCTCATCCACACCTTAATTTTGTTATTAATATTTTCCCAAACTGAGATTAAGCTCTTTTAATAATAAATAAATTACTAATATACTTGCTTGTATTCACGGTTACAGAATACAGCTTAAAACTATTACTAATTATTTTATTTGTTTCCTTATCTTAGGAAAGAAAAAAACAGTTTACGTCAAAGTTCCTTGCAAACATAAACAAAAAATTGTATCTGTAAAATTATTTTTAGGTAAAAATACATAGAATATTTAGTAATAATTAAATTGGGATAACGGTGGTTATGAAATGGACATATTTCTTAAATGACAATTGTATTATTTCACCAACAACTCAACATCAATATAAATTTGAATAATATACATAAGGATAAAACTGGATACGTATGATTCAATTTTATTAAGTATACTATTTTTCATTTAATTGCATAACCCCCAAACCTTTTTATACATGAAATCGTCTATTGTATCTTTCTTATCATCTGTTTTAATGCACTAAGATGCATAACTAATTCTTAGTACTTTTTGAAATGTACTTCTACATTTCAAACATGTACATTCCTTAAGATATGTTTTAACCTCCAAGCTTATTTTTCTGTTTTTAAAAAATCTCAATCATTTTTATTTTTAAGAAAATAACTCTGTCGTCATTAATTTGAATGTAAGTGATTTGGTACCAAAGTAGTTTTAACTTATTAAAACTGCTAAACGTTGTAAAATTTTCAAATAGAAAAAAACTCATTTTTAAAATAAAGTAAATTCTTTAACTTTTTCAGATATAACGTTACGAAATGTTAGTTTAAAACCTAATGAATTGGTGCTTTCTAACTTCCTGTGTTTGATACAATTATTTTGCAAATTGATCCTCAAAATACGAATAAAACTATTATTTATTTTAAATATAGTAAAAAATGTTGTTTCTTTGCCGGAATCATAAGCATAAAACTGACTTATAATATAATTATTGTATTTATTTATTCTGATTTTAACCACCCTTCTTAACACTCCAGGCAATCTCACATTAATTATATGTAATTTAATACTTAAAATTAATATTTTAAAAAGTAATAACACGCGTAACAGCATCAAATTAGTGGAGGTAACTCCCAGCAGCAGTGTGAACCAGTCATTATCCCTAGGGAAGGTCGGGACTAATGAATCACGCTCATTATCCTGGTCCTGGTTGGTTAGAGATAAGTCAGAAGGATCACCCTTCGGTGTCTTCCCTCACTGATCCAAGAAGGACATCCACTGACTTAATTATCACTATCAAACATCGATCACTCACATTCGATTAGGGATGGGGTTGTGTTCGGTGTTTTATCTGTTGGGACAGTTTTTTGTCCCCTGTGAGAGGCCTTCTTAAATGAGGAAGAATGTTGCTTGGGCGAACGCCTCCATTAAACACGATGTCATCACAACTTAATTTCAATCGTTAGATTTGTTTGTAAATAATTGGAGAAGTACGTTCGAATCTTTCTTTGGACAAAGATCACTTAACATTGCTGATGTTGTTGGATTTTCCGTTTTGTACAGAAACGATTGATCATACGTATTATCTATCACTGTACGTGTATGGGTGGGTGGGTGGGCCGTCTACCACTGTACGAGTATGAGTGGGCGGGTGGGTCATAGAAAAATGTACTTGTATGGTGGGCGGGTGTGGATTATCTATCACTGTACTTGTATGGGTGGGTCATCTACCACAAGGTCTATAAGAACAGTTCCTTACCTTATTAAATAACCAAGTGTTGCGATACCTCATGTGGCTACAGAGTTTAGTCCTTTTGTCTAAAATAAAAAATTCTATTTTCATGTTCAAACGTGACTAAATACACTATCCACCATGCCACGTAATGTACAAGTCATTCTGGATAGGATTAAATACATTTTTTTATAGATATTAGTGACTACCTTACAATATAAACTGTTTAAATATTTATTTTACAGAATTAGAACCAGAAACCACAAAAATATTGGGGTTATTAAACTAGATATGACACTGTTTGCTTTACTTCGGATAGTTCTCTCCTAACTTAAGTGGAGTTTTCAATGAAATGTTTAACCATTTTTAATATATGTACATGTGTAAGTTGTAGGCCTGTATAATTTATTTTGGCGATGATTTGTAAATTTAACTTTTTATTTTGATGTGTCTTTTATAACATTCTGTATAACATACCACAGAAAAAAATCCTCTGATAATTTATTTAAATTTTTTTTCAGAGGCTAGTGGAAATGTATATTACGTTCAATGTAAATTTATTTAAGTTAAGTAAATAAAAAAAAAAAAAAAAAAAAAAAGAACTCTCCTTAGAAAATTGACAGATAAAGTGATAAATGTGATTGTTTATAACTCTGGATCAGTGTCGGTGGTAACTGCAGAAATTTGCCTCCCTCAGGGGTCCAAGCTCTGTGGGTGTCCGGCTGTAGCACAACGGGTGACTATACAAACATAAAAGTAACTGTGCTCCATAACTGAGTCAGTTTTCTGAACAAAAATAAGGAAATCTTAAAACAAGTCACTTAACGTAAAAAATTTAATCTGGATCCAGATAAATGTTTCGATGTTCCTTTGACACACATATTTAGTTCTTAAAATCAAAGCCCCAAGTGAGTTATTTATTTTTAACTAACCTGACAGCCGTGACATTGCAGCTTATAAACATTCTATTATTCATAAATTTCATATCAAAGTTCGATAATCTGAAAGCAATCTTGGTGGTCAGGTCCTGATAGTAAATCAATTATCAGTTGATCTATTGCTTGTGGAGGCAAGGAAATATTGCCGCTGACGCAACTGAGAATGTCCTGGCCCTACTTCCAGGACACTCGTTTTGTGATTCGTGAAATCTAGTTTGAGACTCAAACGAGTGAGTGAAAAATGTTATGGTAATTTATAGTTTCTTTAATGATTATTGGTATTGTCATCTTTGTTTATTATTTATTTCAATCTTACGACACTGATCGTATTGATGTCATAAGGACGAGAATTTCACAAACTGTTCTAAATGCTGCTCAAATAATTATTTCCTTGTGGTTCTACTGCCCACATATCTTCTTACACATGACTCAACATCCTAGATAACTCAATATACTCTTATCAATCTTCTTAAAACTATGCAAGTTTTTTTAAGGTTAGGCCGAACCTTACTCTACCCATTCCCCATAGACTATGCCAGCGTGGTGGCTCAGTAGCTAAGGATTCGGACTTAATGAAGGGCATGGTCAAAGGTTCGAATCCCCACTGAGCCAACGGAGATACTTCACTCGTTGAATAAAGTTCACGCACAGGCCTGTAGGCCCATGTGACCTTACGAGTGAAGTTTCATTTTAAAAATAAAAAATAAAACTATTGATCTGTGCAGGTAACGTATCAAACAGGGTAAGGGGGATGATTTGAACCTGTGCTATCTCTATTGAGGTAAAAAGTCCTGACGCCTTAGACACTTGGCTCTTGGCTCTCCCAACTTGGTATATCTGTTAAAGTTAAATATATATCACTGTTATTAAAATGTCATATTTCCTGATATCATATTAAATGTATTAATAAAAGCATGTTATATTTTATATTAGAAGTTTCTGAACGATCATTTCAAATGTTCAAACTTCCTATGAAATGTTGGTAACGTAAAAATGCTAAAGTGAGATATTTGTATCACGTACACTAACAGGAAAGGTCAGCAGGTGAACTAGGTGCTTTCTCAAACAGCATATGAAACTTACTATACGTGCTTCGATGTGTCCTAGGAGTGCTGAATTTCTTAGTACGGCGAAAGAGCTTGTGGTTTACAGATCAAATTCATAATCACATACATCTTCCATATTACACTTATTTTGTAGGGTAACATAAATCGCTAACTATATTTAATTCAATCGACACAAAAATACATATTATTACGTCCATAAGGTCCGAAACAATAAGGCGATTCCATGTTAAAGCTTCTAACTGTACTTTTATTAACACTCACTAATTAAGTAAACTACAACTATAAGATATTATCATAGTTATAATAGCAGACAGGCACTATTTAATACTTAAAATTAAACCACTATTATTCACAATAATATTGTCACTTACCACAATCGAGTTAGTGTTCACACAATATCTGTCAGAGTTTAACACTGTCACTTCCACTTCATTCTGAAGACACACTTCCAATAGACTGACCCTGACTGACTAAAGTAGGCTGAGGATTCTTTTTTATAGTGCCACTGCAATACTAGATGTTTTCAGATGTTTTATTTGATATGTTTATAGAATGGGGATCTAGATCCATGTGGAAAATTAACCTCATTCTAGCACCTTTTGGAAGTAACCTTGTTGGCCTAGAGTTAAGGAAATACGCAATAACCCACACAGGGAGGGGGTGATTTACCTGATCCATGCTTCTGATACCTACTGAATATCATTCCCGTGACAATATTGCCTATTTAATCTAATATTATTACAATACATTTTTTTAATCTATTATCAAATATGTCTTAAAATTTTTAAAAAAATAAACTTTTAACTACAATCAATATTGTAAAAATCTTATTATGTATTATGACAAGATAAATTTTGTCATGTTCTTTATGCAATGAAAACTGTGTACTACAAAATATTTAATCACTGAAGAATAATATTTATTCCGGCATTAATGGCATTATTTTATTCAGAATGATAAAAGATTAAAATTGATTCATCCTTGAAATTTTAACTTTAGGAATCGTTTTAAAATAAACATTTTCTGGAAGGAATAAAATTAACAATTTTGTTAGGCTTTTACAATAACTTTAAAGATTTAAAACATACATTAATGGTTCAACATAATTATTTATTATAAAATGTAATCAAACTGAAAGGATTTTATTGTGTTAAAATAAAAATTTGCAAAATATATCTTATTTTTAGCAATGTATGTGCAGCATTTTGAAAGCTATATTTTTATTACTATGATTAAACATATAATTTATGCTTTGAGTTATGAAATAGACGAAATCAAACAATTAGAGAACTTAAACTAAATAGATAATATTAGCGTAATAACTATTAAAAATGTATTTGATTTTGTTAACTTTAGACCGGAACTTTCAAAGACAATATAATCTCCAAATGTATTTTCAAGAATATGCCACATTACATTTCATAAATAAAGATTTTATCGCAGAACAACATATTTTCTTACAAAGTATCAAACCTTTTAAATCCAAAAAATTTTAAAAACATGTCCCTAAAAGTAAGTATGAAAATAAATATATTGTTTCGTTTTTTTATATAACATATTATACATTGCTGTTAAGGTGACACACCACTTCAAAGGCTGACCACAAAATTCGTGGTTAAATATCCAATTACCACTTTGTTATTGACAACATAAAACTAATAATATTGCCATTTTCAGTATAATTTCACTATGTAATTCCAAACCAATCCTTATACATAAAATTTTTTAAACTCCGTTTTCTTATTATAATTTTGTGTAACTTATTATAACTAATAATAAATATAGAAAATGTAATTTATTAGTAACGTGTACTATTTATTTATTAGCTGGTCTTATTTTAACAGAAAAGTGCATGTGGAACAGTTTATTTTTAATATCAATTTCCAAAACCTTACCAATTAAAATTTCCGTAAACCGAAGAGTTGATATAATTATAAAAGTATACTTCTTAAATCTTTATAATTAATAAAAATCAAAACAGACAAAAATAACTGATAACAGCAATTTATCTCTTAATTATTGTATTTCAATCTAATTAGTCAGTACAAATGAATGCTACACAACACAAATAGATTACAATACAAGTACAAAATGTAAAAATATTATGGTGATTTATTTCGGTGAACCACCTTCCTCAGACCAGAGGGATTTACAAAAGAATCTAGGTACATATACAGTTCAAGTAAACTGTATATGTACCAACCCAACACGTATAGTGTACCCTTATACATGTGAACATGTGAAAAAAAACCTGAAAGGGGTTGAAGGAAACAATTTAATCCTATCCTGGTTGAGGCACTTGTTAGTGTATTTAGCCAGGGTTTGTCTTATATATATATATGTATATATATATATATATATATATATATATATATAGATTTAGCAATAGCCGTTGTTATTTAATTTACAATTATTCTTACTAAATTTTTATTTCAAATTATATTAGCAATAAAATACATAATATACATAGAGTAAACTTTTTACAAAACATTTAGTTCATGAAGTGAAGTTCAGTTAAAACAATTTCATTAACACATTATTGCTTATAGAAATTACAACCAGGTCAACACAAACAGCACATGTCAACTTGATCACTATCATCGATTTGTGAAAACCACGTCACTAGGTCAATGTGGTTCAATAAGTAATTCTAAACATTTAACTAAAAGTTTAATATGTATATAACATATTGTTCAACATCAACTATGCATTCATAGGCAGCAATAACACTTTTCGATCTTACTAAAACATGATTTATTAGTAATTTATCAATCCTTAAAGTATTCGATGAACATTTATTTTTGAAAATGTTTGGCTTAAGGCCTTTATTCCGGTTTAAATTATTGGTGTTCATCCGGGCACCTAGTTTAGCACTCTAAGGAATGTTGTTTTAGAATTTATCGCAACTGCCGCCAAGAGTAGTAAAGATCCTGACTCACTAACGAACAAGCAATTCATTCTCCTCCCCTCTCTCCCCCTTATAGCCCACGCCTGCCCCACCCGCAAATTCGACAGATGGACATAACTCCCACATTTATATTAAACTCTAGCAATTAATTTTATATACAGTATATTATTTATCTAGTTTTTTATCCAAAGTTGACTGTACAGATTTCAACTTAAAATTTGAACAAATATAATTTATAGAAAAATAAATAGTAACACTTACAAACATTTTTTTAGTTTTACTATATACTAAGTTCATTAGTACCTTTTGTACACTGTGTTCTCTAAATGTTAAAAAATTATATATCACGGTTTGTTCATGAATTATGCTTTAAAAAAGGCCAAATTAATCACTTTGGGCAGCCATATTTTCATAAAGAATTTTTTAGAATTTTTTCCCGTAACACATTTATTACTTACATGTAGGCCTATACTAACAATTTTATTCCAAAAATGTTCAAAAATAACTTTTGTTTGATCCTTATGGAGACATGTTTACCTAGACTGGCTTGTTAAGCTTTCTAGGTGCATATCACATTAAGAAACCGTATTATATAGTTTAATAAATTTTTGAAAATGTATGGAAAAAGGCTATAATCAACCTTGTGTAGAGTAAAACTTAAAAATATATTTGTATTTTAAGAGTATCCAAATATTTTCCTACAATGGACACCTCTAAAAATATTGAGTTTAAAATGTTTACATATATCTTTGGCTAAAAGAGAAGATTAATAATATACAAAAACTTAATTGCTAGATTTTACATAAAATTGGGAAATTATGTAATTTTATTCAATTAGCGGGGTGGAGCAGGCAGGGACAGTTTACACATTGTGTATGTGTTAGTGAGGCACTCGTTTAGCAACTCCAAGCGACAGCTGCTGTGTAGCTAGAACTGAATTCCTTGCTCCATGTAGGCGCCTGGATGAATACCTTTAACCAATTTTCAGTTGAATAACTAGACTACACAAAGTAATCCATCCCTTTGTTTTTAAGGGGTGGATACTTATCACTACTAAAGCCTTATGTACTATGCCTTTCTGGTTGAATCAGTATGCTGCAGAATACAATCAAAATAACTTTTGGAATGTATATAAAATACTAGCTGTTTACACGTGATTTCCTTCAGGATAAGAAATAACCTTTTAAATTTCATTTTGCTTTATCGAGGTTATTTAATTTTACGATACTCTCAGGGTAATAGTTTAACCTTATTTCATCTTACAGTCCGTAAAGTATTAATTTATATTAGACTTCTTGAGTACGTTCTTTCAACGTTTGAGTCCAAGTATGTACTAGGATGTTAAATTGATCACATACCGTGAGAAAAAATTAACTCTGATATAACATAAAATCCTGTAAGAGGTAAGTCCAAATGTAATATATAAGATTTATTAAGGCTATGGGTTTGGATCTTGTTCCATTGAAACTGTAACGTTTGTTAATATTTTTAATTTTAAATATAATGCTATCAAAACAGGAATAAATCATTAACTAGTAACTTAAATGTCAAGTATAATTTGTAATAGAAGCATTTCTCGATTAGTAACAGTTAGGTGAAACGACAAGAAAAGTGATGGAGGTGGCTACCACAAACAGCATATAACATTCAATATCGGTGTTCTGTGGACTGAGAAGTCCTACACTAGAAAACCCGGTGAAGGTGATGGAGGTGGCTGCCACAAACAGCATACGACATTCAATAACGGTGGTCTGTGGACTGAGAAGTCCTACAGTACAAAACCCGGCAAAGGTGATGGAGGTGGCTGCCACAAACAGCATATGACATTCAATATCGGTGGTCTGTGGACTGAGAAGTCCTACACTAGAAAGCCCGGTGAAGGTGATAGAGGTGGCTGCCACAAACAGCATATGACATTCAATAACGGTGGTCTGTGGGCTGAGAAGTCCTACAGTACAAAACCCGGCAAAGATGATGGAGGTGGCTGCCACAAACAGCATATGACATTCAATATCGGTGGTCTGTGGATTGCGAAGTCCTACAGTACAAAACCCAGCAAAGATGATGGAGGTGGCTGCCACAAACAGCATATGACATTCAATATCGGTGGTCTGTGGATTGCGAAGTCCTACAGTACAAAACCCAGCAAAGGTGATGGAGGTGGCTGCCACAAACAGCATATGAAATTAAATATCAGTGGTCTATGTACTGAGAATACCAACACTACAAAACCTGGCAAAGGTGATGGAGGAGGATGCCACAAACAGTATACCTCTGTACGTGTATGGGCGGGTGGGTGGGTCAATACCACTGTACGTGTATGGGCGGGCGAGTGGGTCAATACCACTGTACGTGTATGGGTGGGTGGGTGGGTCAATGCTATTGTACGTGTATGAGTGGGCGGGTGGGTCAATACCAATGTACTAGAATGTGCGTGCGTGCGTGTGTGTGTGTGTGTGTGTGTGTGTGTGTGTGTGTGTGTGTGTGTGTGTGTGTGTGTGTGTGTGTGTGTGTGTGTGTGTGTGTGTGTGTGTGTGTGTGTGTGTGTGTGTGTGTGTGTGTGTGCGCGCGCGTGTGAGTGCATGTGTATGCGCGCGCGTGCGCACATGTTACTTCATATGTCTACGAAATATCAGCTAGGGGATTGAGGTCAGGGAGGGGGAAGGCCGCGGCCTTGATTGGAATGCGGAAAGCTCGTCACTAGGTTATCACATCGATGATTATCAGTCGTTTAGATGGCTTAAAGTGATTTAAATGTCCGCACCCGTTATTTTGAGAAAATTCTATTGTTGTATATTGTTGCCCATTTTGACATCCGACAGACAGATATATGACATTCAATATCGGTGGTATGTGGATTGAGAAGTCCTACAGTACAAAACCCAGCAAATGTGATGGAGGTGGCTGCCACAAACAGCATATTAGATTCAATATCGGTGGTCTGTGGACTGAGAAGTCCTACAGTACAAAACCCAGCCAAGGTGATGGAGGTTGCTGCCACAAACAGCATATGACATTCAGTATCGGTGGTCTGTGGACTGAGAAGTCCTACAGTACAAAACCCAGCAAAGGTGATGGAGGTGGCTGCCACAAACAGCATATAAAATTCAATATCAGTGGTCTGTGGAATGAGAAGTCCTACACTACAAAACCCGGCAAAGGTGATGGAGGTGGCTGCTACAAACAGCATATAAAATTCAATATCGGTGTTCTGTGGTCTGTGGCCTGTGAAGTCCTACACTACAAAACCCAGCAAAGGTGATGGTGGTGACTGCCAAAAACAGCATATGAATTCAATATTAGTGGTCTGTGGAATGAGAAGTCCTACACTACAAAACCCGGCAAAGGTGGTGGAAGTAACTGCCACAAACAGCATATGAAATTCAATATCAGTGGTCTATGTATTGAGAATACCAACACTACAAAACCCGGCAAAGGTGGTGGATGTGGCTGCCAAAAACAGAATATGAAATTCAATATCAGTGGTCTATGTACTGAGAATATCACCACTACAAAACCCGGCAAAGGTGATGGCGGTGACTGCCACAAACAGCATATGGAATTAACAGTACGTGCTCTGTGGTCTGAGGTGTCCTTCACTACTCAACACTGCAAAGGGTGTGTGATTGAAGGTGAAAACCAGAATCATATTCCTTTGTTTACCGCTCGTGTTTATATTATGAGTTATATATATATATATATATATATATATATATATATATATATATATATATATTTTTAACTTTATATATATATATATGTATATATAAAAGATTCATTAAAACTCATGATATCTAAATTCATCAGTAATCATCTAATCATGAGTAATTATAGTACATAAACACAAATAACTAATTTTGTGCACAACAAATTGAGTGGTATGTAGTAGGTTTTTTTAAGGTGTTAAGTACCATTTTGGTAGTTTATTACAGTACAAAATATTTTAAGCACCTCTTACACATATTTGAATTTTCACAGCTAGACTTCAATTTTGTTTTCCTCATGCATTTTTATCTAGAGATGATTGAAAACTGACGTGCCACATTTTGACAATAAAATTGTACAGTAACTTTTTTTTTTTTTTTTTTTTTTTTTTTTTTTTTTTTGCAGTAAGAATGTTTACACAAAATAAGCATCAATGTTTGTCATAAAAACTATGTAAAAATAAAAATTAACCTTTTGGTGTCGTTCTATTATAACATAATTTAACTATTAGTTGGACAAAATTTAAACGCTTTGTTCTCAAAACTACACTTACTTGATATAGTTCTATATTTCAAGGTTTATTTAAAATTGCTACTTATGCACTATTCTGTTGGCACAGTTCATTGATAATAGAAAGTATCACAATTAACCTGCAGTAATAATATCTAGTTGTTATACATAGGGTAATTAAAACTTTTAATTACTTCATTGCAGCTTTGGTCTTACTCCAGAGGTCTTAACTGTTGATACTTTTGATAGAATATTCTTCTAATTGTACTCAATTCACTTAAATTCTGGTGTAATGTTTCTATTATACATACATTTCTTAAATATGTTTAAACGGTTTAAAAAACGTATTTCTTTAATAATAAACTGACACTCAGAGCTCTCGTCCATCGCTTAACTAAGGTCCACGTGCGTACCGACATATATCATTTTTAATATAATCCTAATACGTGTTTAGTGACATTTGTGTATTAACAATATTATTAGCAATGAATCTACAAGGAATCTGAACACATTTTAATGAGAACGCGTCATCAAGTTTTTTTCATGTTGGACAGATTGGCTGAAGCGCGTAAATAATAGTCAACTTTGTTACTATTGAGGTTAACATCATTTATCAGCACGTAGAAAGTTTATTTCAAAATGATTTAAGTTGAAATTAAATATAAGAGAACTATTTATTTTCTTTCAGCCCAATACAGTTTCAAATAATTAACATATTTTCCAGATTTGGCTTTTCTATCAAGTTTAAGATATCCGTTCAAGCTTGATGCTTTTTTTTCTATTACGAATGACTTACATCATTGATTGTTTATTGTGTTAGTTTCTATGTGCATTTAGCAATATGATTTTTTTATACAACTATAGCATGTAGGCAAACTAAATTAAATGTCGCACAGTGGGGAACGAAGAGAATCAAGGTACAGTTAACTACACCTGAAAGAACGATGTTTTTTTATAGACACGTTTCACAAACGGCTTAACGTGACTTCAGAATTAGGGAAAAGGATCAGGAGTAAAAACTTAACGAATACATTTGGAATCAAACTCGGGCCAGCTATATGGCAAGGTACTCCCTTGGCCACTCAACCATTAGAGTTAATTTGTTTTTGAATAAATATACAAGTAATTACATCATTAACAGATTTTCTACAGAATAAAAATACACAAATTCAAATTCCAACATATACAATCAAAAATCCATGCTCAAATATATAAAACATATGATGTTTATATAATTTACTTTATCTCCCTCTTATTAAAACAAAATTAAAATTATCTATTACTCAATACTAATAAATCACAAATTACGTAATATTCAGCCAAAAATATACAATACAGTACGTACATAAACTGAATATTCATGCATACATACTTATCTAAATACAACTTGCAAATCAGTATGGGGCAAATACAATATATCAGTATATATATACCTTAATTTCTAGTGGCTCCATGGCCCTTACACTTTGTGACCTGAGTCGTGCCTCACAAGATCTTGCTGGATAAGCTAAAATCATATGGAATTGAAGGAACTGTTCCCTAACTCTCTCCAGCTACTTAGAAAACAAGAAACAGAAAGTTATCATCACCTGTGTGAGGAAGGAGGAGAAAAACAGTTCGGGGTGCCTCAAGGATCCGTCTTAGAGCCTGTGATATTTTTATCCTGGTTAACGACCTAAGATTAAGGGAAAGTAGTACTTTTTTTCAGATGACACCACACTTCTGACAAAAGATAAGTTCACAGTCTTACTCCTCAGAGAAGCTATAAACGTACTAACTGAAGCAAATACATGAATCACACAAATAATAAGCTGAAGCTAAATCAAGACAAGACCCAACTGCTCCTGTGTACTCCAAATAAAGTGGACATGTTTGTAATTTTATGTAAATGTGACTTTATTTTTTTTTTTTTATTTCCCTCACCAGTTCTTATGGGCCTGCAGGTCTGTGCGTGAACTTTATTAAACCTACGCTAGCCCAATGTACCAATCGTTAGCTCAGTTGGGAATCGAACCTTGAACCTTTCCCTCGCGGTCCGAAATCTTAGCCACTAGCCACTGAGCCACCACGTCGGCAGCTTGTGCTATTTTTAGAGACTACATATTTAAACATATACTAAATAAAAAAAAAATTTAATTTTTTAAACAAAGACTTACAAAATGTAAATGATTGTAATCAACGTTGAAGGAAGCTTGGTATAACTGTGGTTAATAATCACAAAGTGACCTTTCAAAAGTAACTATGGATACAGTGGCCGACCTTTGAAGTGGTTTTGGCCCTCTACCACTTATAATCCAGGACTTAAACAAAGGATCAGGTCTCAGTTTGACTGATAGAAGTAATAAAAGTTCTTTTAAACTATTATTTAAATAAAAATATACGGTTTCTAATCAAATTAACGTTTTGCTGGGCAAATTATTACGCTAATCAATATATAAACTGTGTGAAACCAATCTATACCCACAGAGAATTTCTCAGTATCCTTCCACTAAATTTGTAAATGTAATATTGAGACTTTTATAAATGCCTGATTTAATAATTTAGGATGGTTATGATTATAAAATTAGGAAATAACGCTAAATATATTACTTTCAAACTCGCATAAACTTTTTATTTATTAATATGGTATCAATATGTTTTACTAATTTAGTAATCACTGAACTTATTAATTTAATAATTACGGTATAATAGTATAGAATAATGAAAATGATGATAAACGTTCATAAGGAGGCTGTGCAATATTAACCTCTTTTACTTTGAATTTGTTTAAAATCTTTCAAAAACAGTACGTTTAATTAAATATTCCTATTGTCAAGTTTATGAATGAACCCTTTCTTTAATTTTTACAATGAATATTGCAGTCAGTCTTCATTATGATTCAAATGTCATCTCTTGCATTAATCATGTTTGTAAATATTTGAAAATAGGAATAAACACTAGCTGACATTCGGTTATTTATTCATTCAGGTGAGAAAGCAGACACATTTTTTACGTATTTTATGGCAAATAAGAATGATGAAATTACTAGCCCTAAGGGACGAGTGTGAATGACCTATATAGTCTGGTTACTAACAGAGTTTGACTTTAGTCAGAAACGGCCATTTATAAATAGTCCAATAGGTGACTAAGGGACCTACAGCGTTACGTGGCATCCGAACCACGTAGTAATGATGGGATTTTCAGCTGATTGACAAGCCTGATACTCAACTCTCTTTGCTACACAACATGCGGACACTGACTACCATCCAACATAAGCACCCCAGACTCTTCAATAGAGTCCACGTTGATGGCAACATTTGAGCGAATGCTACTTTGCTCCTACAGTATCCAAAACGTTTTGTACCCAAGTAGTTTTGTTACTTGCCCCACTAGAGTCTGGTACTTAAGGCCCAACTGAATTTATTTATTGCTTTATGATTGTAAAAATAATATGTATCTCCAAAATTAGCCTATTGGGGGTATTAAACCCGTATAAGTTGAAACAGTGTTGATTTTATGTAAAAAATTAAAATATATAAATATTCATTAATAGAAAATATGTAATAAAAATAAATAAGGGTTATGAAATTTGTAATTAGTTATTTTAACTTTTTTTGCTGATTTAATTGTAATTTTGAGGTTTTGTATTTTGTTGTTAGTGTGACGTGAAATGTTATGGCATTGTGTTTATTTGTTCGTTGACAAATTTGTGATAGGTTCAATGGTAACTGTAGACTTTTATAGCCTGTGTGTTGTTTGATTTTTTTATGTATTTTTTTTTTTTTTATCTTCGTAATTATAAATAATTCACTTTTTATAATGTCTTCTTTAATATTTAATATTCCTTTGTGATAATGTTCTTCAATTCTAATAATTGTATGTACTATATTTTGCAGTATTCTTAATTATTTGAGAGGTGTATTTTATATATTTAATACTTAGCCTTTTTAAATCAATTTTCAAATTTCAGAATATTTTCAATCTGATATAACTCAATAATTTATCGTGTACTGAACTGAACATGTTTTATTACAAGTATGTCTTCATCTTAATAATCTTTCACGTTTTAAAATAAATGTTAGTGTATTTTTTATATAGGCTTACATTTAACTGAATTCACTACCGAATCCTAAACAGGAGAAGTGGGATTATGACAAATGGTTCTTTCCTTAACAAAAATGTCAACATTACTCTCTCAATTTAAGTGATGTAGTTATTTCTCATTCAGAATTACATATGAAATGAAAACCCTTTTAGTATTGTTCCTGATTATATCATAAAATGAATTTATTCATTACAATGTTTCCAAAAATAGTTGTTGGTTTACGTAAACATCAATTTGTAGTAATTTTTTTCTCACTTTTGTATTATACAGTAATATCATTTCTAAGGAAAGAGTTGTTGTATTTATTTCTTTATGTGATTTTATGGTTAGTATAAACTCATGAAACTATACTCACTTATAATTTAATTATTTAATTAAATATAAATGCACATGGGACATAAATCAACATTCTACAAGACTGAATCAACGGTAACTTACTACATTCTTATTCGTATATGAAGGTCATTTTGTGTCCATTCAGTGTAACTATGCCAAATATTATGCAATATAACTCGATAATTTACTGAATTTGTGTTTATAATAGGATAATATTCGGGAGATGGAAACTTTATTGTCATCGACGAATAAAAATTCAAAAATATACGAAATGGATGTGAACAAAATCGACGACTTTCAGTTTTTTTTTTTTTTCTTTTTCATTATTACATTCATAAATTTTAAATTCTAATAAATAAATTATGTACCACATAACTTGATACTATATATTTGAAATTAAAATGTTACGAAACTAGTACGACTAAATTAAATTCGCTAATTAAAAACCACCCAAAATATCAAAATTAACTCTACCCAACTAAAATTGTGTTCATAACATTCACTAAATAAGACCTGTTTAAAATTATTACAATTATTATGATTTTTAAGTACCTTAAAAAGTAAATTGCAAATCAATTAAATTTTACAGTATCTATTTATTATAATTTAAGAATTTCTACTAATGTTTGAACAACAAACAAGACAGTAATATGTTTTGTACATTAACGCTTGTTTATTTTTCATATGTGCGCTTTAATGATCTCATACTCTGAGATGGTCCTAAGGTAGAGTTCGATGCTAACGAGCAGGTGTCACGGATATTTGCTCTGAAGGGGCTCGCACCCCCACAATAACGGCATTACCTCCGGTATGCGCCCTCTCTCCTTATAAATAAATCATAAAGCCCCAGAAATGAGGGGATCCTTACTGTACCTCAAACAATTATCAGTTTACTTGACCTGGAAATATTGAAGAAGATGTGTTATTTTACAGTGGAGGAGCTATGGTCATGAGGTTTATTAGGAAGGAAGTGTACTGTTACTTGTTCACGCCTTTTTGGGAGTCAGGAATGCTATTAAATCATGAAGTCTCTATTTTAGTCTAGGGATTAATAACAAGTTTTATATAGCTATTGTCATTAAACGTCCCAGGCCAAGGACCTGGACTTACTGTACTTGTTCATGCCATTTGGGAGTCAGGAATGCTACTAAAAATCAATGAAGTTGCTATTGTAGTCTAGGGAGTATTAACAAGTTTGATTTAGCTATTGTCATTAAACGTCCCAGGCCAAGGATCTGGACTTACTGTACTTGTTCATGCCATTTAGGAGTCAGGAATGCTATTAAAAATCAATGAAGTTGCTATTGTAGTCTAGGGAGTATTAACAAGTTTGATTTAGCTATTGTCATTAAACGTCCCAAGCCAAAGAGCTGGACCTACTGTAATTGTTCATGCCATTTGGGAGTCAGGATGCTATTAAAAATCAATGAAGTTGCTATTGTAGTCTATGGAGTAATAACAAGTTTGTTATAGCTATTGTCATTAAACGTCCCAGGCCAAGGATTTAGACTTACTTTACTTGTTCATGCCATTTGGGAGTCAGGAATGCTATTAAAAATCAATGAAGTTGCTATTGTAGTCTATGGAGTATTAACAAGTTTGATTTAGCTATTGTCATTAAACGTCCCAAGCCAAAGAGCTGGACTTACTGTACTTGTTCATGCCATTTGGGAGTCAGGAATGCTATTAAAAATCAATGAAGTTGCTATTGTAGTCTAGGGAGTAATGACAAGTTTGATTTAGCTATTGTCATTAAACTTCCCAGGCCAAGGATCTGGACTTACTGTACTTGTTCATGCCATTTGGGAGTCAGGAATGCTATTAAAAATCAATGAAGTTGCTATTGTAGTCTAGGGAGTAATAACAAGTTTGATATAGCTATTGTCATTAAACGTCCCAAGCCAAGGATCTGGACTTACTGTACTTGTTCATGCCATTTGGGAGTCAGAAATGTTATTAAAAATCAATGAAGTTGCTATTTTAGTCTAGGGAGTATTAACAAGTTTGATTTAGCTATTGTCATTAAACGTCCCAGGCCAAGGATCTAGACTTACTATACTTGTTCATGCCATTTGGGAGTCAGGAATGCTATTAAAAATCAATGAAGTTGCTATTGTAGTCTAGGGAGTAATAACAAGTTTGATATAGCTATTGTCATTAAACGTCCCAAGCCAAGGATCTGGACTTACTGTACTTGTTCATGCCATTTGGGAGTCAGGAATGCTATTAAAAATCAATGAAGTTGCTATTGTAGTCTAGGGAGTATTAACAAGTTTGATTTAGCTATTGTCATTAAACGTCCCAAGCCAAATAGCTGGACCTACTGTAATTGTTCATGCCATTTGGGAGTCAGGATGCTATTAAAAATCAATGAAGTTGCTATTGTAGTCTATGGAGTATTAACAAGTTTGATTTAGCTATTGTCATTAAACGTCCCAGGCCAAGGATCTGGACACTGTACTTGTTCATGCCATTTGGGAGTCAGGAATGCTATTAAAAATCAATGAAGTTGCTATTGTAGTCTAGGGAGTAATGACAAGTTTGATTTAGCTATTGTCATTAAACTTCCCAGGCCAAGGATCTGGACTTACTGTACTTGTTCATGCCATTTGGGAGTCAGGAATGCTATTAAAAATCAATGAAGTTGCTATTGTAGTCTAGGGAGTAATAACAAGTTTGATATAGCTATTGTCATTAAACGTCCCAAGCCAAGGATCTGGACTTACTGTACTTGTTCATGCCATTTGGGAGTCAGAAATGTTATTAAAAATCAATGAAGTTGCTATTTTAGTCTAGGGAGTATTAACAAGTTTGATTTAGCTATTGTCATTAAACGTCCCAGGCCAAGGATCTAGACTTACTATACTTGTTCATGCCATCTGGGAGTCAGGAATGCTATTAAAAATCAATGAAGTTGCTATTGTAGTCTAGGGAGTAATAACAAGTTTGATATAGCTATTGTCATTAAACGTCCCAAGCCAAGGATCTGGACTTACTGTACTTGTTCATGCCATTTGGGAGTCAGGAATGCTATTAAAAATCAATGAAGTTGCTATTGTAGTCTAGGGAGTATTAACAAGTTTGATTTAGCTATTGTCATTAAACGTCCCAAGCCAAATAGCTGGACCTACTGTACTTGTTCATGCCATTTGGGAGTCAGGAATGCTATTAAAAATCAATGAAGTTGCTATTGTAGTCTAGGGAGTATTAACAAGTTTGATTTAGCTATTGTCATTAAACGTCCCAAGCCAAATAGCTGGACCTACTGTAATTGTTCATGCCATTTGGGAGTCAGGATGCTATTAAAAATCAATGAAGTTGCTATTGTAGTCTATGGAGTATTAACAAGTTTGATTTAGCTATTGTCATTAAACGTCCCAGGCCAAGGATCTGGACACTGTACTTGTTCATGCCATTTGGGAGTCAGGAATGCTATTAAAAATCAATGAAGTTGCTATTGTAGTCTAGGGGAGTAATGACAAGTTTGATTTAGCTATTGTCATTAAACGTCCCAGGCCAAGGATCTGGACTTACTGTACTTGTTCATGCCATTTGGGAGTCAGGAATGCTATTAAAAATCAATGAAGTTGCTATTGTAGTCTAGGGAGTAATAACAAGTTTGATATAGCTATTGTCAATAAACGTCCCAGGCCAAGGATCTGGACTTACTGTACTTGTTCATGCCATTTGGGAGTCAGAAATGTTATTAAAAATCAATGAAGTTGCTATTGTAGTCTAGGGAGTATTAACAAGTTTGATTTAGCTATTGTCATTAAACGTCCCAGGCCAAGGATCTAGACTTACTATACTTGTCATGCCATTTGGGAGTCAGGAATGCTATTAAAAATCAATGAAGTTGCTATTGTAGTCTAGGGAGTAATAACAAGTTTGATTTAGATATTGTCATTAAACGTCCCAGGCCAAGGATCTAGACTTACTATACTTGTTCATGCCATTTGGGAGTCAGGAATGCTATTAAAAATCAATGAAGTTGCTATTGTAATCTAGGGAGTATTAACAAGTTTGATTTAGCTATTGTCATTAAACTTCCCAGGCCATGGATCTGGACTTACTGTACTTGTTCATGCCATTTGGGAGTCAGGAATGCTATTAAAAATAAATGAAGTTGCTATTGTAGTCTGGGAGTAATAACAAGTTTGATATAGCTATTGTCATTAAACGTCCCAAGCCAAGGATCTGGACTTACTGTACTTGTTCATGCCATTTGGGAGTCAGGAATTCTATTAAAAATCAATGAAGTTGCTATTGTAGTCTAGGGAGTATTAACAAGTTTGATTTAGCTATTATCATTAAACGTCCCAAGCCAAAGAGCTGGACCTACTGTACTTGTTCATGCCATTTGGGAGTCAGGAATGCTATTAAAAATCAATGAAGTTGCTATTGTAGACTAGGGAGTATTGTCAAGTTTGATTTAGCTATATTGTCATTAAACGTCCCAAGCCAAAGAGCTGGACTTACTGTACTTGTTCATGCCATTTGGGAGTCAGGAATGCTATTAAAAATCAATGAAGTTGCTATTGTAGTCTAGGGAGTAATAACAAGTTTGATATAGCTATTGTCATTAAACGTCCTAAGCCAAGGAGGAGGACTTACTCACTGTAACTTGTTCAGAACTCTACATTTTCTTTACTCAGAAATAATGAGAAAGGAATAAAGTTGCTATAGTACTCTATGGCCTAATGACAAATTTGGTATAGCAACTCTTCTAAATATCCTAAGAACGAGGGGTTTTGCAATGTATCGTGTTTATATCTGCACTTTTGATAGACTCAGAGATTATGGACGATAGGAATAATGTCACTATTTTAGCATTACGTTTAACACCTTATCGTGTTCTAGTGTACGTCTGGCTGGAAAAAAACTTGTCCGGCTGAATTCTGTTGCTTTATCAGAATTGGAGAAGCTATTGTCATAAATCATTTCAGTGTGCAGAAGTCATTTACAATATCAAAGCCTTGTTTTTTTTCTTTTTTTTCTAGATATTCATATATAAACGAGGTCATCATCGCAGTCTCAAATATTAATTCTTAGGAGTCTTGTCCTGAAAACATGATAATGAGGGAACAATAAGCATTCCATAACTTGTTCACAATATGGCCTATAAATGTTGAGCAAGGAACGGTATCGATATTAACGTAAGCCGAGTTATTAGTCGAAAGGAGCTATTGCCTTGCCTAATGTAAATTGTTCACAATATGATCTATGAATTTTTATTAAGGAACGGTATCGATATTAATTTTAAGGGAGCATTTACCAGTTGAATGGAGCTACGATTGTAGACTTGCCTACTACAACTCATTACTGCTGAATCTTAGTGTAATTTAATGATTAATACAGAACGGATATGCAATTGGAACTGATAAAAATACCACTTTTGGAATTGATATATTTTAAATCACTAGAAAAAATATCTTATGTACTGAATTTTGTTTACAATTGTGGTTTTACGTGAGTTTGAGAAAGAAAATTAGTTACTACTGCAGACAGTGAAGAAGTATCAATCTTTTGCAAAATAGTCCACCATAAATAAATAATGGAATTCGTTCCCCTTACTATGACCTGTTCATAACTTTACAGCTTGGATAAAAATGCGTAGAAAGAAATGAAAATACAACTGGGTTCAGGAATTTAAAAAAAGTGTTAAGAAGTATTATCCTTGTGAATCATTTAAGACAGCGATTCTCTCGCACAGAGTTAGGCACATCCTTGAAATTGCTAGGATTGAGAATTTTGAATGACAATTCATACGGTTACATTTATAACAAAAATAACAGTTGTCAGATACAGTGATACAGTGATAAATTACAATAAATATTTTATCACGCTGACATATTTTCCGCTAAGACTATTTGTATTCATAAATCAATGGGATATTTACTCACGCTTTTTCTCAAGAGTTTTTTTTTTTTTTTTTATCTAGGGGCCGGCTTCTGCAAATTGCACCTGGAATTGCCACGCAGCTACTGAGATTATTGTGTACCCTCATTTCCAGAACCTAATTCTCCATCAAATCCCAGGTTTGAGTTTGGTAATCTCTATGGACTTACGTACAGGCTACGAAAAGCTCCTTCAGTAAAACTCACTTTTAACCAAACTCTGTTCCAGTACAAAAACAATTACTTGCAACAGTTAAAAGTACCCAATCTGTTTGTTCCTCAATGAATCCACTCTGTTTTGAAATATAGAAGCAATATTCGTACCTACAAACCCGTATTTAGTAGGTACGCACGAGAGAGTTTTTCAAGTCCAGCAAGGACGCTTTGATCACAAGTTGCACATAACATTTTTCCTACAGTTGAAATACAGTAGAATATCTGGTGTATTATTACCCCAATCACTGTCAAAATACATGCCATCACCATCCATTTTACCAAATAACCAGTCTTATTAAAACTTGTTTTAAGAAATAAGTTATGTAAACAGTTCAAAACGTTTGACAACAACAAACACTACTCAGCTGTTCTGCTTACACCCGATGCTGCCAACCTAATTATTTCAACCGAACACGGCGTTAATTGGCTATGGCTAATATATGTATTATTTATGTTATTAAGTTACAAACTTGGAGTGCGGTAAAGTGTTTAAATGCAGGAATCACCTACTTTGCGACTTGCATTGAGTACAGGAACAGCCACTTTGTTAGGAAATTGTAGGAAAAAATAAGTATATCTGGATTGTGAAAAGATAGAACGCTTAAAAAATATTAAATTGTGATAGATAATTTTGATCTATTTGGTATATATAGTTCTTAGACTTTTATCTAAATCTCAAAACAATATTTTAAAATTATTTAGCCACTAAAACCTAATAGCAATGTAAATACAATAGTTATTAAAAATTCTTCTTTATTTATGGCCTTTATTTCCGTCACTATTTTTAAGATGCCCATCGTAAAAGTATAGGCAAACATGAGGGGCAAAGTAATGTAGATTAACAAGTTCAGTTAACAATTAGTATGTAGTGTAGTGCAACTAACTAAGCTGACTGTTCCTTAGAAAGAACCATTTATTAATAGCCCAAAATAAAAAATCTTTATGTCGAATCCGAACCACGTATAATGTTAATTTTGAACTTTAAACATAAGTTTGAGTAATCCCAACAGACTATATATCCTACTAATACAATTATTATTGCCGACCAGAACTATCGCAACACAAAGAAATTATTTCAGTTTGGTTACCTTATTTTGCCTGCAAATCTGGAGAATTTTGAAAACACCTGCGACACATATGTGTTAAATGTGTTTTTGGGCTCCACAGAAGGCAGTCATTTCCATGACAGAAGGGTCTCCTGGAAGTTAGAATGGAGTGAGACGGAGATAGTTATCTAATGAGGTCCTTCTCCTACCCTTATCACAGATCTCCACCTGTCTCTCAGCTTCCTTAGGCTACCTAAAATATTTCAAATGATCGAGTATCCCTTTAGTAAGCTAGACCAAACTTGAAAGTTTAATTGTTTAATTGTGATTGTATGTAATTTTTTAAAGAATTAATTAAGAAAAATGTAAGGCAAAACAAAAAATGCAAATTTTATATTCTAAGAAATATGCTTTTATTTATATTTTAATTTTAAAATATTTTGTAAAAACCAAATCCATTTTTTTATTACTCAATACTAAGACGCCGGTAGTGGAGGTATGGGCGAATATGAGGGGTGAATGAGTGTGGATGAGCGAGTGTAGTCATTGTTACCAACTAAGGCTGACTGTTCCAAAGAAAGAGCTATTTACGATATTAATAGCCCAATAGCTAGGGCAACTAAGGGACCTCCTTTAGGTGGAATACGGAACACGTAGCATTTGTCTGATTTCCTGCTAACTGACACGCCTGATACTCGGTTATCTTACATATACAACATTCGGATCCTGAATAACGCCCAACACGGACATCCCAGTCTTCTCTAGTTGTGTACACATGAATGGCAATCGTTAAGAGGAAGCCATGTCAGTATTAAGAAGACCTAGTATATAATTTATGGCTAGGAATCTCCATAACACTTTGTCCTCGAGTAGCGGGGTTACATCACTACGCCAGTCCACTTTCCGTTTCCTAGTTTGAAAATAAAAAAATTAATTTAATGTACAAACATTAAATTCATGTTTCAACGTAAAAAATATGTACTAAGTTGGAAAAATCGGAGCCAGACATGATATGCTACCAATTTAACCATTTTATTTTTATTTGTATTTTACAATAAATAATTACGAAAAAACTGCCCAAAGCTTACCCAGTTTATTGTTTATAGGCAAGCTGCAAATTATTCAACCTGGCCAATATTAGAATCGTTCTATCAAAAATATTTTACGTGCTTAGTTATTTATGTTTTCAAAATGTGTCGTTGCCTAATATTTTTATTTATTAAACTGACTGGAACACTATTTACGCCCCTCTCTTTAAATCGGAGTTGTTTTAGTTTTGTGATATCTAATATGGGGATTTTAGTTATTAGACTGATAAACTAGGTAAACATCGAGTAACAAACAATCTACCCTATCAAAATAATAAAACTCTTTTTCATCAAGAAAAAAACATTTTCCAAACTACCTTGAAAAATATTCCGACAATATTGTCCGAGGAAAACTTCTGTTTCAACCTTTCTACTAAAAACAGGATATGTTGTCTTGAAAAATATCTTCGTCGTTTTAGAATATATGAAAATGCAAATTATGTGTTATGTAAATCATCTGATATCATTGTCAAAAACCATTTAATGTACTCTTCAAATTTAAATTAAAAAATAATTTGTACATGAGACATTGGGAAGCTAGGTATTTAATGAGTCAATGAATTGGTTGGTAATCTGTTGTTTAATAAATGATATGTTTAGTTTAAAATTACATATGACCTACAACACTAAACTATTTAAGATATATTGATACATCATTTAAAAATATTAAAATTATTTTAAAAGAGCTTTATGAGTTTGTTTTTAAGTCTTTGATCGCTAAATATTAATGACAAAACATCAGTTATTTCTAAACTTTTAAATCTCACTAATTTTTCCTGAATATATCTTCTTATAGTTTTTGTTGAATTACTTTTTCAAAAATATGTAAGGTTTTACACAATATATAAAAAATAGAATATTTCATGTGTTCCAATGGTCAAATCTATTATTTTTCTGCCTTCTGTTTTTCTACATTGAATCAATGTAAAGGCTTTAACATTAAATTAATTTTAAATATGTTTCAACTATGAGTCTGCAGAGGCTGTCGGCCATATTGGTTATAATATCATAAGAACAGTGTTATTTGTGAAGCCATGTTTTTTTGTTATTTATTTACCAAACGTTATGTATTAGGTGTCATTTTAACTTTATCATATTGTAGATTGGGTTTGCTTTTGATATTTTGAATACATACGCCTAGTTTTGAAAAATATGCGAAAATAAAAATGTTCAACTAAATATTTTTCATTTTCTTTATAAAACTAATTTGGAATTCGTAAATAAATTAAAACGCGCATTTTCATTCTTGATCAAACACAATTTGTTTAGAAACATCCGTTTAAAAATAACTGTTTAGTTTGGATACGCGTGATCGTATGTCCGGTTCGAAAATAACATTGTTCTTATGGAATTAAAACCAACATAGCCGACAGCCTCTGCAGACTCTTAAGTGATAAATAGTTACATATGAACTTTAAGGACTCTACTATAGTCCTAAATTATTTACAGCTTCAGTTTTAGAGATTTGGTAGCCATGAAACTGTTGTTTTTATTTGGTAGGAAATATTTTGCAATATTGTATTGGAATTTTTCTCCAAGCCTACGATAAACAGACAGAAATACATTACTATTCAGCAGGGCCATGACTTTGTCTTTCATTTCAGGATTCCTGGACATAAATTTATTTCTTTTCACAGTATTTTATAATGTGTTAAGTTTATTATCATTTCCACAGTTTTATGTGTCAAAATGTGCATAACTCAACAGTATATTTCATTTCATAAGATAGATGCTGGCAATTTAATACAGTTGATAAACCTGAAGTAGCACTTTTGATACACTTTTGGAACAATTGATACCTGGTGGTCGTAGGTTCGTATCTCAACTTGACTGTTGGGAGTCAAGGGTCAGTCTCTCTTCCCTAATAGCTACTTGAATCTTGGCATTACTCCCTAGATTCCCTAAATTCCTCTATCCCTGTGATGGTGGTGTGGGTAGGAGGGCTTTTTATTTTTATTTATTTATTCATAAGACGCCGATCGTCAAGATATGGGCGAATATGGACTTCGAATGAGTGTGATGAGTTTAGATGAGCGAATGTAGTCATTGTTAGAAACTAAGGTCGACTATTCCTTAGAAAGTGTCAATAATTAATAACCCAATGACAAATGAACAGCCGGTGATTATCAGCTGATCCTTCTTAAAATGTATTATGACTCTGATTGGGATCGAACTGACAACCTTTAGCACATGAAGCTGGGATTGAACCAACTACGCTACCGACCAATACAAAGGCTCATCAACTCCTGTGGGTGGTTATGTTTTGAATGTTACTATGCACATATAAACTACATTTTATGAACCATATTTAAGTTTATGATTCAAGTTTCATATTGATTTCCAACTCCTAATTTTAATTATTAATTCATTTATTGCTAAGTTAGTAATAGATAGTATATGGGTGAATATAAGGGGCAAATGAGTGTGATGCGTGTAGATAAACTAATGTCCTCATTGTTAGGTACTAAATAAGGTCGACTACTCTTTTGTAAGAACTATTTATTATAAGCCGATTAGCTAGGTCAATTTAGGGACTAACAGCTTGACATGGAATCCGAACCACGTAGTATTGATCTGATTTTCACCTGACAAATCGGATACTCAGTTCTATTCCCTAACCAACATTCGGATAATAACTACCACCCAACACACGCCAGACTTCTCCAGTAGCGCCCACGTCGATGACAACCATTGAACGGACGCCGTGTTAGTTATTTACAGAATAGTTCCAATAGTGTTCAATCCTCACAACACTTTGTTTCTAAGTAGCTGGGTTAAATCACTTCACCACTAGTGCTGACTTTAAATGTAGTATAAAGAAATTAATACTAAGGTTACTTATAGAAAAGGTGTAATTCCTAGGGATGCTATGTATAATAATGTTATAATAAAAAACAATAATTGAGCACACTTAAATAGTTTTTTTATTAAATTACCACTACCGGTTTCGGCATTTATGCCAGCCATATGAAGATGGCATAAATGCCGAAACCGGTAGTGGTAATTTAATAAAAACACTATTTAAGGGTGCTCGGTTATTGTTTTTTATTATAACATTAAGGTTACTAAGTATTTATATCTTCTAAACAATATAACATGGGCACTTTCAGAAAACTCTACGACCCAGTTTTTTTTTTTTTTTTTCTTTTTTTCAGGTGCGTCGGTTGTGGGTGAATCTCTGTGTTCATGTACAGTGCACACTCACGGCTACTAAACTGACATCTAGGCGCTCTTGCAACAAATGCTTTAACTACGAGGAGTTTAAGAATGCTACAGCCAATAGCGTGACGATGTAAGTCAGCTTCAACTTGGCTGTAGACAACTTGGCCGTAAACAAAACGTGGCACCGGTAAGCCTTGTATTGTTGCCACGTTTCAGTTGAATGCACCTGTTTTATAACCTCCTTGTTTTAAATTGTGAATTGTAATTGTTAGTAAGTTTGATCGTATACTTTACATTATTGTTTCTATATTGTTTTTCGTAACATTATTTATTAACTGTTCTCGTGTATAATTTTCGAACCAATTAAAAATGCTTCTTCAAGTGGATTTCTACCTCAACAAGTAATTTCTGTCTGTCGTACGCCAAACGCAGTACTCTTGGCAACACCGCACGTCAGAGCTACACTCAAACAACCGCTGAGCTCGTTCATGTCGTCGGGTCATTCAATAAATAAGGTATAGCATGAATAATGAGACTACTTAAAATTCATTATTCATTTTTTATTGTTGTTATACTAATGGCTGTATGCCAGTGCTAATGAGTTCAGCTTCTAACGATTTTTGATGTAGAGTTGAGAATGGGCCTTGAAGTGTTCGTAAAATAAAAATAATAAGAATAAGAATAAGAATAAGAATAAGAAAATCTTTATTCACATAATAAGTTTTTTATAAAACAGTTTGCCATGTGCACAAGGCACGCTCGGCTAAAATGAAATTGAAGAGATACATTTTAAATTAAACTTAGTCGTTCTAGCAGTCTTACTTGACTATTTCTACATCAAAATATATAAGGAAACACAACACTGTTAATTATTGTTTAAACTAAAACATGAAACATTAATATATACATTACACATTTAAACATATGCCATAAATATACTAACAATGTATTAATACTTATAAGATTCAATAACATATACAAGGGTTTTTAAAACTATTTTTTTAAGTAATTTTTTTTAAAATTTGTCTTGAATTAAAAGTTTTTTTTTAATATTAAGATTTTTTTTAAAAAATTTTTTTAAAATTTTAAAATCATTTAAAATAACATTGGGTTTTTACTATTTCTTTTTTTTACAGAGGAAAAATCAACTTTTATACGGGCATGCCTGGACTTAATAAATTTAATGATTAAAATTGAACTTATTTTTGACAAACTTAAAATTGAATTTGGGAAATCGGGGTTTAAATTCAGAATTAAGAAAGTTAAAAAAATTTTTAGCAGAGGGGTGAAACTTTCCCCCGCTACAAACTGTACAAAGGATTTTCTGTCTAAATTATGGTTTTAAAAAATCTTTTAAATACCTCCCCCGGGGTACAATCCATACCCAGGGGGGATTCAAACCCCAAAAAATACAATGTAGAAATCAAGGGTACAAAAAACCCCTCTAGGTAGAGCTATGTTTTATTTTGTCCGTAATTTTGTTACAAGAAATTCCAATGAGAGTGCCACCTCAAATCTCAGAATCAATGAATATACCAAAATATTTAACTTGTTTCACTAAAATCTATTTTACACAAGTACACTCATAGATGCAAGCATGAGAGTGGGCATTTGATATTTAATTCGTTTTTATATTTACTCACTGTTGATGGTTTGTATGAAAAGATAATTGAGCTAGATTTCTTTGTATTTATTAAAAGTCCTATTTTTATTAATCCAGTTTGAAATTTTTAATAAATCTTATTTATTTTGCTTTCTAAAATTTCAAAATTATTAGCAGAAACAGTACTAAACTAGCTGTCATCTGCAAAAGCAAAAACTTTAGAGTTTAGGTTTAAAGACAGTAAAATCATTCAAAATATGACAAACAGGTGTTGGTCCGAGAATTCCACCCTGAGGTACTCCAAACCTCACAGGTAACGTCTTACTGTAAAAACCCATTAATCCTCACTATGTTGATTTCTACCGAACAAAAAAAGATTTGAACCATCTTAAGGGAGTTGTTTCGGACTCCATATTTTTCTAATGTTATATATTAAAAGGTCAGATCGACGAGGTCAAACGCCTAGTAAATTCAAGATAAACGGCCAAGTAGGTTTCCGCTCATCGACATTATTGACAATTTCTGTATATGTCTCTCTAGTGCTAAATCTGTGCTTTTATTTTTTATAAAGCCATATTGATGGGGGTGAAAATAGGCACATGATGAGTAAAAAAAATTTACAAGTTGTACCTTTAGACAGTTTTCTAGAATCTTAGATATGCTGTTTTGTAAAGAGATTGGGGTCTGTAATGGTTAATAAGATTTTGGGAATCCTCAGCTTGTATAAATTGGCACAACAAGAGATGTTTTTAGAAGATCAGGATATGTTTCGGTTGTAATGAGACAAGTTAATAATGTGAAGTAGAGACGTGGCAAAAGTGTAGGGAGATTACGTTGTAATAGTTAGAATAGATATGCCGGGTCCAGACCGAACAGATCTTTTGTTGATCATTGACCAGATAATGTTTACTAGTTTCAACTGCTGATACTTCGGAAATTGCACCGACTCATGGTCAAAAGGGTCTCCATCTTCTGGTCGTTCAAAACATGTCGCACCGAATGCCGGACTGATCAATGACTCGGCATTTCTGTGAAGTGTTTGTTGAAAGCATTTGCAACGAGCCCCCTCATTACCTCTACCGAGACTTGTTTACCTTCAACAATAAAGTCTTTAGAAATGTTGAACTTCTTTTCGTGTAATGGATTTGACTATTTCCAATATTCTCGAGAATTTCCATTACTTTGTTTAATTTTATTTGAATAATAACTAAGTTTTTCTTTTTTTACAAGCAGAATTGCACTCTCTAGAAGTTGTTTATATCTTCCTTCTAATTCCGCATCCTCCTTATTATTCTAAATATTTTAAGAAAAGATAATTTTTTTCATTTATTTTTTTTAATTAGATAATTTGAGAATCAAGGATTTCGTTTTCTGATTTGTTTCTATTAGAATGTTTTATATAATAAGATTGCTCCAATGCAGGAATTATAAATATTATAAAACATTTGAAAGGCAGCGTATTAACATTAGAAGAGTTTTTAACAGATTTGAAAGGGGGTTTTGGGGTGTAATCTTTACTTAAAAAATTTAATCTACCGTTCTTATACATCATATTTTTTAAAGGGTTAATATTTAAAAATTTACAATTAATTAAAATATGAATTCCTTTTTAAAACCAAATTTCCAATTTACAATCAAAAACTTAACTTATTACAGCTCTTATAAAAACATGATCCAAACTTTTTTCCCCTAGTTGGCCGTTAACATAAGAAAAAAAAGCCCCTGAAAAAGCATTGAAAAAAACGTTTAGCGTATTTCTTTTTTTTCCAAAAAACAATAATTTAAATCCCCAAACAATATACAGGTTCCCCTAAATTCATAAAAAATTTTTTTCAACCTCCATGAAACTGTGAAATCTCAAATTACAATTTCCTGTAAAACCCAAAATGTTTAAATTTTTTTTTGATTTTATTTACTTGAATTTTAATTTTAAAAAAATTCCCCTGCTCCGTAAAAGAAAAATTTTTATATTCATACTTAAAAAGCTATTGACGTAGTATTACAAGTCCCCCGGACGCATTACTTAATCTATCTTGTATTAATAAATCATAACCAGTTATTGAAAATTTACTGATTTCGGAAGAGGTAATCCACACCTCCGACAAAACAATACATGTGAATAATCTCACTTTGAGTTGATAAAAGAAAACTAGAGAAGCTCGTCAAAGTGCTTGCGTAAGCTACGTATATTTATATGAAATAGAGATAGATATTCTTAAAGACTACTCATAACCTAGAATAATATATTTATATACTATATACATTGGCGGTTGGTGATGCGAGAGTTTCAGTTCCTTGGATGTTGCTCTGGTGTTCAAGGGCCCGAAGTACTCCTCCAGGTCAGACACCTTGCTGATCTTCCTGGTCTGAGTATTGTCTGATTCCTGGCGAATATCTTTGGCTCCCTTCACGCCACACGTACTGGACCATCCTGGCTGTCTTGTAGCGGATTAGGCCTCGGTAGAGCAAGTTTCTTGTTGTACTGCGTAAGATGTCATTACGAACACTGGTGCTGCTGGAACGTTCTGCATAAAGTCTGGTTTGTTGCTTTTTTCTGATTTTGCCTTTCTAAAACCCTTTTTTTTTTTTGGCGGTTTGAAAAACTCACAAAGAGGGGTTTTGGGTCATTTCCAAATTTTCCCCCTTTTTCGCTGCCGTATTCGGGTTGAGGGGGATTTGGCATCAATGCAACTGATAATTTATTTTCTAATCAAATATATTTTTCACCCTGTCCAGGGTCCTTTTGCTAACATTTAAATTTTTGGCTATACTGTTTTCAGGGCTTCAACTTGCGCAGTAACAAAGGGAAATTTATTCTTAGATAGTTATTTTCCTTCAAAATTTCTGTTGGATCTTTTAACATTTGATTTTTGCATTTGTTTGTTCAAGTTCTTTTGGGGAAAAACATCGATTTTATTGAGCAAAAATTAACGGGTGTTTAAGGTGTCTATTCATTAGAGAATTTATTTTAGTTACCATATTTTTTTAAAATTTTTTGTTACTGGGGACTTCAAATCACAAATTTTTTAAAAAGAACATCAAGGGTAACATTTTCTGTGTTGTCTTACTTACGTGCAGTTTTCTATGTAAGTACATAATCCTGTTCAGACCCACTGTCACTTTTAACGGAAGGACTTGCACTGTTCTTGTTGCGACACAACACGACACTTGTACTTGTTACGTTGTTCTCTGTTCTTTAGCCTATAAGTCTTTTCCGTAATACCAGCACAATGATAGTGAAGTGTCAACTTACTTACTGAGCAAATCACAAAGTCATTATCCGGTGGATAGTGGATTGTTACAAACAGAACACAATGAATCACTCAACATGGTAAACAATGTGAGGTACAGGTAGATATGTGTAAACTAAACTGGAAGTACGGGGAGACCGTGACAGCACGAACTTCCTCTTGACTGCTAGCTCTTATATTTCTGTAGGTTTTAGTATCGATGTGTGTATTTAGGTGTGTGGGAGAATTTAGATTGGAACAGAGTGTTAAGGTTGTAGTCGTGGTGGGAATTTTTGCTCTTATGGATTTAGGTTGGCAGCCTGGTCTTGTGTGACGTTGATGACGTAGGAAGAAGAAATGGAGTTGATTCAGATTTTAATCGCCATCTTGACTAAGTATTTAGTAATATTTGAAAAGTTCACTCACGACACTATTAAGCTGGTTTTGGGTGCGAGATACTACAATAAACTTGGTACTACCATGTACTAGGATGTTTTAAATGTATAAGTATTGTGAAAACTTGCGTTAGGTTATTTTAGAAGTAAAAGGGTTTCGAAAATATGATGTGGAAACTTTAACGTTAAAAGCATAGTCGTGTACGAGTCTGGCACTTTTGATAACTGATTTAGAGAAAAATATAAATGTCCAGGATGAGATTTATGTCTTATAATGAAGGTTTTGTACTTACAGTTTGTCTGGGTTAGCTTGTATTACCTATTGTTAAAAAATAGAGCACTTAATTTTATCAAAAACCTAGAGCCTTAACGGGAGATGCACTTGGTTACACTATGTCGTCTGCTATGTTCTAATATAATAAAATAATATTAGAATTCTCACGTGTTCAATCAGTAACAAGTAGTGTTTAAATAATATTCATATTTTTTAAGGAGTGTGTAATTAATATTCATCTTTTTTAACCATAGTTAAACCATTCCCTATAACTTATTATCTGTATGGGGAACTTATCAGAGGGAGTAAGGGGAACCAGAACAGTACTAGGTGAATACTAACACTAGTACTAGGTGAATACTAATGATTAATACTAACAAACTAATAATCAAGACTAGGATTTTAACCCATGCTATCTCTAATGCATGTACTAAGTCTTGACGCCACTTTAGACTGCTTAGCCACTGGCTCATCATTTAACAATTTAATTACTGAGTATGGTAAAATCATTACTTTTACTTGTCTATAACGTCTAAATACACCATCAAGATGATGCACTAAATGAGTCACCGTGTAGGTTGAACTCGTGCCATCAGCACTGCAATGACCATCAGCGTTAGTAGCCAGCCTCTAAGCAGTATTAGACTCAGCAGAGAGGAGTGCGTCATCTTGGCGACGTTCCTACCATATCAAGCCAAAGAGAGGGGGAGACTCCCTGCCAAAACTGTGTACGCCATCACCATTCTTAGGCAGAAAATATTTGTTCGTTTTTCCTTCTGAAAATACGTCATGCCTGCCCGAGTTCTCCATTACACCACGTACTAACTACTGGTATCGTTGTCCTATCCCTGTCAAAGCGAAACACTTGGGTATCAAAGGGTTGAACCCTTTGAAGCTAGCAGTAATAGTACAATGATGTTTTATATATATATATATATTTCATAACACATATCTATATATACAGGGTGTTGAAAAAGTATTGAATCACCTTCATTTCTCTTAACGGGTCCAGATAAATAATTGAGATTTAGTATAACTCCTGTATAAAATTTGTTTCTTTCTTTGATAGTTTGTAATTTTTTCAACCTAGAAGTGGAGGCCCCGTGGAGGATTTTATAAAAAGTTTAAATGAAAGATTATTACGAGTTGCCCGTCATTTTAAAGCCTATTTTTCTGAATAAGACGCCACAAGTTTCAAGTCAATAGAACCACCATATCAGAAATAGCGACTGGTTAACCTCTTTTAGCAGTGATATTCGAGTGCGAATTGTTTTAAAAGCCGTTATGAAGCTAGGTATTTGATTAAATAAAAAGAAAATTATCTTTAAATGATATTATTGAAATAATGGTACAAACAACTCTTAGAACAGAACTGGCTTTTACAACACATCAAATTCCCACTCAAATATCACTGCTCAGAAAGGTTCTTTTGACTTGAAACTTATGGCGTCTTATTCAGAAAAAATAGGGTTTAAAATGACGGACAACTCATCATAGTCTTTCATTTAAACTTTTTACGAAATCCTCTATGGGAGGGCCACTAGGTTGAAAAAAATTACAAACTGCGTCAAAATATATAAAAAAACTTTCAACAGAATTATACTAAATGTCATTTATTTGTCTGGACCCGTTCAGTAGAAATTAAGGTGGTTCAATTCTTGTTCAACACCCTGTATTAAAGGCAAACTCCTGGCTGACTTCCCACGTATGTAGTGAAGTGCAATTTTGTACACTCTTTCTTTAGGTCTTAAATAGGAGAAATAAAGTATTTTCATTCTTGATAAAAATAATTCTAAAGGGTAGAAACCGCCCTAAAAATATTGCTCCATTAGATATCATTGGGCTGATTTTAGTAAATTAATAACAGCTGTGTTGTTACATAAATAAACATGTTTTTCTGCATTCTAATATCTATGATATTTTTAATACTATGAGTTTAATATTCAGCCGTTAAAAAAAAAGAAAATGAACACGTTTGAAATAGGCTAAGTACTACCATTGGGTAATTTATAGTAATATATAGGTAGCAACGCATGTAGAGTATAAGTGAGGATACTGTAAATAAATTTAGTATTGTGATTTTACGCTATACAAGAATCTACTATTATATGCAAGCCAAAAGCCACATTGCCTGAGGCCGAAGGCGTAGCGAGCGTCGGGGTTGGCACGCGAAGCGTGCAGGAGGGGTCCCTTAGGTTTAAATAAATTGTTAATTGCACCAATTGTTTTGAACAGTTTTAATTTCATTAAGGTTGGGGAACTTCATAAAATTGAAAATATCGTATAAACTTTAAAAGCACTACTGGGATTGATGATATGAGGTTTCTTTTACAAGATTATTTCGAAATTTAAGAGTTCAATAAAATTCATTATTCATTCATAAGACACCGATCGTCAAGATATGGGTGCATACGAGGGGTGAATGAGTGTGATGAGTGTAGATGAACGAGTTTAGTTATTGTTACTAACTAAGGTCCACTGTTCCTCAGACAGAACTATTTATTAATGGACCAATAGTTAATAAACCAAAATAAAACTTTTATTACATTGTAGAATATACATGCACATGACAGCAATATATGAAACAAATGAATTTTTATCTGATTTTAATAAGTGCATCATTCATATTTGTTCTCATAATCGCATTACTAAATAATGATCTCACCATCAACTACTTCCTTAGTATTGGTACAAACACAGTCATACTTGTATAGACCTAACTAACAACGTTGACACATATTGCTTGCAATACATCATTTTCATTACTTGTACAGCTTCCTCCACCAACGCAGCCTGCCAACTTCTAAAGCATGACTATTGTCCTTCTGGCAACAAACACAATTCACGACATCATAATAGTTCTGTGATGAATGCTAGGAATGGCTGTTTACTTTATTGTCTGTTCGTACTAGATAATCAGTTTTAATGTCAAACATTAATTCTTTATACTTCATT